>JALIZH010022929.1:0-46796 GCA_030522465.1 Rhipicephalus appendiculatus
TGATTCAGCACCATCGACAAACATGTAGGCTAATTGCGAACTTACGTACTTTTTCAAGGATTAAACATCTCTGAAACCAACATCAATTTCACGGTCCTATATGTCTACCGTGTACTGGACCATTCCGGGAATACATTATCGCGACGGCTTTAAAGAACCGATGTCGCAGAAAATTCATTGGAGTAGCGGCTTTGGTTTTGTACGAACTAGGTGTTGTCAGCGCACGAAAAATACTGACGAATGCAAAAAAAAAATGAAAATCAGGTTTCCAGCTCAGCGAACACGAGTGTTCTGTGCTGCAGTCTAGGATTCTGCGATGAGAAATTCCTAAACAGGTGGTGTATGTTGTAGCCGACGTTTCGACAAGTGGCCTTGTCTTCTTCAACGCTGCAACCTTGAAGAAGGCAAGTTAGGTCATCGAAACGTCGGCTACAGCATACACGACATGTTTACGCGTCTTTTATCGCAAACATCCATCTTTGCCCTGACGCCTGCCCCTTTTTTTTCAGTTTAGGACTCTATCGTAGAGCAGTGCAAGTGGTTGAATTTTGTTTGAACGTGTATACCGAAAAGGGCGCTATGTCGGGCGAGCGGAAACAAAGTTAACATTGCGTGTTAGAAGCGTAGGATCGCACCGCGCGTCACATCATATGAATTGAAAACAAGTGAGTCGTAGCTGGTCACCGATTACAAAGGGCGCATCCATGATTCATGATCATCATCGACACCATCATAATTATCATACCAGAAACAGCACTAAGAAGCTTGCATTGAGTGTAATATGAAGCTGGTGGTGTCTGGAAAAGCCCACCGCCGCAGAAAGGACACGCGATGTGTTCATCCCAAAACTCTCTTCACTAACAGCCGGCGAGCACCAAAGAAAAAAAAATAAATGCAATAAATTTTCTTTGCGGGGGTCAGGTTTGACTCTGGTTCCTCCTGTTGGAAAGCGATTGACTTGGCCATTAAGGGTACGGGTATCTTTTTTTATTTTTTTTTCAGGCATTGGACACACTTTCCCAGCGCAGCGAATTCAGCATGCGCTTGAGATTACAAAACTTTCATTTTGACAAGACCATCCGTTAATACCAACACCTTTATTGCGATAGCAGTTATATGGAAAGGCTCGACGGGTATTTGCCATCGCTATCATGTCCCGTATAGTCCAAATTGATAAGATACCCCCCAGCGCATCGTACGGTCTACCCGCAGGTAATAGCGCGCAAGCGGGGGCGACGAACGCGGCTGAAGCGAAGATCAAACGAGCCGGCCCATCTCCGTCGCTCTGAGGCGCATGCGGTAAGATCCCCCTCCTGCAAGACCGCTGTATTGTGACGCTTTTATGCAAGACGCGTGTGTGGCAAGCGTGTGTGACACCCCGCGTGCGGCAAGCGTGCTCACGGCAGGCGCGTGCGTTCATGTTTCCATTCGCGTTTTACGCTACAAGGCTTGGAGTCTCGAGTTTGGAGTACTTGGAGTCTCGAGTTGTATAAGACTTCAAGAATTGCTGCCGCGCTGCGTAAAACGCGAATAGGAACATGAACGCACGCGCCTGCCGCGAGCGCGCTTGCCGCACGCGGCATGTCGCGCGCGTTTTTGCCGCTAGTGAGTACGTACCCTGAAAGTTATTTTCACTGCATTTCCAAGCAGAGGAAGTTATTTTCTCTGCATTTCGAAGCAGATGCGTGGCTGTGTGTTAGAACACCTGCTTGCCACCCGGACAGCCTGGGTTCGATCCTCACTCCGACACGAAAATTTGCATATTTCTGAATTTTTCAGTCATGGCCATGTTGAAGATTTTTCGCTAACAACCAACGACGCCGCCGCCGACGCCGATGCCGGAATTTCTGCGAAACGAGCTCTCTGACGCTATCGTGTTGATACGTTCTGGTTCAAAGCCACCATAATTGTATTCAGTACCTTTATACCAATATTTCCACTTCTATACGCATTTTATTGGATAATTCTTTAGTAGACTATGTTTGTAAGCAATGCTGATATTGACGATATAACGAAATGTGAATTAACCACAACGTCAAGGCAAAGTACATCTCGTCATCCACCATTATTAGACACGCGAAAACAGATTCTTGGATCGACTATGACTGTGTTGCTAGGTGAACGTTTTACCAAGCTGTCTCTCTCTGAAAGAAAACAATCACGTGAAAGCTGCATGAAAGACAACAATAAGTCAAATGTCAATGTTAGTGTGCTCCTTTTCCTGATACACACTTTCTTATTTACAAGAGATGGTTGTGATTACAATTCTTTAAGATAGCCTATAGTAGATCTTTGCAGGAACTGAAGAATGGTCTTTGCGTAGACCAGAAAACTGGCAAATTATCTGTGGTAGAATGGAAATTCATGTTAACGAAGCGCGTCTAAATATTGAAATGTTTGCCTGACTTGAACTAGAAACTACCCATCTTTCCTGTGACTTTGCTTAGCTTCAAGTTCAACCGAGACACTAACGTAACTGATTAGTGTATGACAACAGGTTCAGAGAAAGGTTACATGGTCATGCTATAAATATGGAATATGATGATATGCACGAGAAGTTGGCAAAATTAGGGCAAGTTGACGTTGTGTTTCTGGCATGCAGAATTTGCTGGATGAGCAGTTTATGATCGATAAGAGAGCCCTACGATCTTACCATTTACTTGGCGTGGAACTTTCGCTAGCGCTTTCTTTTACAGTGCCTGAAGAATGTTTCCTCATTACGACTTCACTTCTAACCTTCTTTCTGGAGATAGCTGAATACACTGCCGCTGAAATTCGTGGCAAGGGCTACACTTCAGCCGCAAAATGCTTGCATTATAGTGTTAGTGGGCCCATATATTTCTATTCTTCACTAGGTGGTGGTGGGGGAAGTAAAAACCGTAATGACACTTGGAGCTTTCGCAAACGACCACAAAGATGCATGAATGAAACTATATTGTCCGAAGCTGAATGTATAAATATCGTCCGTATATGAAACGCCGGGGGAGGTGGCTTTCGATAATTAGGTTTGCTTGGTGTAATTTGTTTAAATCAAACTCCAGAATAGGGGATGCATATTGGTTGCTCTAATTATTTAATTGCTTCTTCAGCAGCACTTCTTTATTTCTGTCGGTGTAAAACACTAAAAAAGAAGCCAAGGCAGTCCGTTTGAGAATGGATTCAAATTTGTCTTGGTTTTCGCAGGTCGATTACTGCAAATTTCTTCGGCGCCACTATCCTCAAATAGAAAAACTTCTTCCAATAGCCCCGACATTTCCTCGTTCCAACAGCCCAGTTTCGTTACACTGCGCTGAGGAGCCTCTATGTGGCTTCTGAAGGTACATACAAATGGAGCTTTATTCTGAACCTGGGTATCCCGCCTTTTCAGCTTAATTCGTCAAGCCAGCAGTCTGTTCCCGTGAAGTCATGAGTAAATACGTGGTCCACATACGAGAGATATAAGTTGTGAGTTGTCTGACACGCTGCTTTTGCGATGCAGCCTCAAGCCAGTTCTACCTTGTCTCGCATGACTAACACGCACGATCTAATAATCTCATTTTCTGTGTCTTCATTTTCGCCTGCGCAAGCGCAGAAAGTGCGCTACCGAAAAGCGCCAAATCTTTATAGGCTGAACGCATGGTACAGGCATTGTGGACGTGCTTTATCAATGAATAAGTGACGAGGTGAAAATAGCCCTTGTAGGAAGGCTAATTATATCGAGGAACAAGTCACTCTCGTCTTCAAACAGGCAATGCCTTAGAACCCTTTTAAGACACAAGTTCACAGGAAAAACTTACGCAGTTTCATACAAGTATTTCTATCGAATACTACGCCTAGAAGTTAGTTTGCAGGCCATGCCTCCGCAAAAAATTAAGCTAATGGAATGGAAGCTATGAATTGTACATTATCATTTTTAAGAACACTTTGTTTCATCGCATGGGTTCAAATTAGGTTTCCTTGTTTAGATAACGAACGCACTCATAGGATGTGCAAAAATAGAACAATCCACTTGTAATAACATGGCCTATTTTGATTTTGATTGCTGAGTTTTATTGAAGGTTTTAATCCGATAAACAATATTCATTTTCACATGCTTATTTGTCCCGGTTAGTACATCTCCATAGAAAACGAGTAGGTAACAGCGCTAACCATACGGCAACCGGACAGACGCATGCTAAGCACTGAATACGGGCCTGTTCCGGTGTGCTGTGTTTCACGCTGTTGCCCGTTTTCCCGTTTTCATTAAGAGACAGAGTTAGAAAACACGCCCGAGTCCCGAAGATCGACAACAACAATGGATATCGTAAAACACTTAGCACAGTAACGAACTTTGAAAACGATTTTCTCAGCTGAGCACCTACAACTATTTTTGTTGACACTTCACGGCATGACTTCTTCATAAAAGCGTGCAATCAACTGGCCGTCACCGAATGGATTGTGAGTATCGTAAACTGTATCGGTCATAAGTCGGAGATGGAAGCAGAAAACATGACATGTTTACCAACTGACTAGAGAGATGATAAGTTTTATTATTTAGAAACCGGGTTCAGGCGTTAGGAAAGCTGTGTGTAAATTGGTTGTCAGGTCAGGTATGTTCGGAACTAGAGCTACTGGATCTTGCGTTCTAGTGCTTTAAGTGTTGTGCGCTTGCCTTCAGGCGACTCCACAGGGAGCACAATAGTTAAGGAAGAGCTGTGGGAGGTCTTGCTTCTCAGTATGGTCCCGGGAGGTCGACACAGCGCCATCTGACTGGCTAAAAACGCTTATGCAACGCAAGGACCACTGGACACATTTAACCCTTTCGCTGCCGGGTTTTTTTCGGAACTCCTACACTTTCCAAGACGTTTATTTTTAAATGCGAAGCATTTCTTAGCGAACTTCGGCGAGTTTGAGCGTATCTAGCTATCTATCTATCTATCTATCTATCTATCTATCTATCTATCTATCTATCTATCTATCTATCTATCTATCTAGCCGCCTACGACTTTGTGCTCTCCTGGCCGTATCGTTAATGGGATTTATACCAAATTTGGTATGGCATAACATGACCGTATGACGAACATAAATGGCTTGTCATATCATGAAAATCATGACTAACTTGTCATGAAAAGTATGATTTACATGCCACGCTCATGGCGCGCTCGCGGCCGTTTAGTTAGCTTGATAAACACCGAATTTGGCACTTGAGTGACGTGACTGTATGACGACCATAAATGACAGGTGGTAATATGGAAATAATGACGTGCATGTCATGAACAATATGATTTACATGCCACGCTCATGGCGCGCTCGCGGCCGTTTCGTTAGATTGAGATACACCAAATTTGGTATTGAGTGACATGACTGTATGACGAACATAAATGACAAGTGGTAATATGGAAATCATGACATGTCATGAGCGACATGACTTGCATTCCACGCTCATGATGCGCTCACGGCCGTTTCGTTAGCTTGATATATAACCAAACTTGTTATTGAGTGACGTGACTGTATGACGAACATAAATGACTTGTAGTAATATGAAAATCATGACTTGTCATGTGCGACATGACTTGCATGCCACGCTCATGGAGCGCTCGCGGCCGTTTCGTTAGCTTGATATACACCAAATTTGGTATTGAGTGACGTGACTGTATGACGAACATAAATGACAAGTGGTAATATGGAAATCATGACTTGTCATGTGCGACATGACTTGCATTCCAAGCTCATGGCGCGCTCGCGGCCGTTTCGTTAGCTTGATATACACCAAACTTGGTATTGAGTGACGTGACTGTATGAGGGACATAAATGACAAGTGGTAATATGGAAATCATGACTTGTCACGTGCGACATGACTTGCATGCCACGCTCATGGCGTGCGCGCCGCCGTTTCGTTAGCTTGATATAGACCAAATTTGGTATTGAGTGACATGATTGTATGACGAACATAAATGACAACTGGTAATATGGAAATCATGACATGTCATGAGTGACATGACTTGCATTCCACGCTCATGGCGCACTCCCAGCCGTTTCGTTAGCTTGATATACACCATATTTGGTATTGAGTGACATGACTGTATAATGAACATAAATGGCAGGTGGTAACATGAAAATCTTGGGCATGCATGTCATCTACAACGCCATTTACATGCCACGCTCATGGTGCGCTTGCGTCCAGTTCGCTAGTTGGATATACACCAAAACTGGTATTGCGTGACGTGACTGTATGACGAACATAAATGATAGGTCCTAACATGTAAAACATGACATGCAAATTATGTAAAGCATGATCTGCTACTTCCTGGCTGCTTCGCATTACATCGATTCCCACAGTGCGTGGGATCTGCCGGCTTTTTCTGCATGTTATGCCTAAATTTTCCGTTAGCAATGCAGTTGCACGCTGATAAGGCCGTATAAACATTTTTTCTAGTGGATTATCTCATCAAAAAAAGTAGCACTCGTTGTAAGCAACGAATCAGTAACCGAATAATAATTTAAACATAATTAGGATGATGAATTCAAAGTCACTCGGACGCTATCCATTTCATTCGAAGTCACAAAACCGGCAGATCTGAAGCATTGTGGGGATCGATGTACTGCGACGCAGCAGCAATGATCAAATCATATTGTACATAACATGCACGTCTCGATTTTCATTTTACGACCTCTCATGTTTGTTTGTCATACAGGGACGTCAGGCAATACCAAATTTGGTGTATATGAAGCCAGCGAACCGGGCACGACTATGCCATGAGCGTGGTAAACAAGTCATGCTGCGCATGGCATGTCATGATTTCCATATTACTACTGGTCATTGATGCTCATCATACAGTCACGTCACGCACTACCGAATTTGGTGTTATCAAGCTAGTGAAACGGCCACGTGTATGCCATGAGCGTGGCATGCAAGCAATGCGGCACATGACATGTCATGATTTCCATAGTACCACTTGTCAATTATGTTCGTGATACAGTAATGTCACGCAATACCAAATTTTCTGCATGTGAAGCAAGCGAAACGGCCGTCAGCACAGCATGAGCGTGGCATGTAAATCATGCTGTACATGACATGCACATCATGATTTTCATATTACCACCTGTCATTTCTACTGGTCATGCAGAAATATCTCATCATACCAATTTTCGGAGATATCAAGTTAAGGCGACGGCCGCAGGAGCACCACGGCCATGGCGTGTAAATTGTACCGTTCATGACAAGTTAGTCATGATGTTTATGATATGAACAAGTCATGTTCGTCACAGAGTCATGGTATGTCATGCCAATTTTGGTTGAAATCCCAATAACAATACCATCTGGAGAGCACAAAGTCGTAGGCGGCTAGATAGATAGATAGATAGATAGATAGATAGATAGATAGATAGATAGATAGATAGATAGATAGATAGATAGATAGATAGATAGAGACGCTGAAAGTTGCCGAAATTCTCTAAGAAACGCTTCGCATTTAAAAAGCCGGCAGATCCCACGCACTGTGGGAATCGATGTAATGCGAAGCAGCCAGGAAGGAGCAAATCATGCTTTACATAATTTGCATGTCATGTTTTACATGTTACGACCTGTCATTTGTGTTCGTCATACAGTTACGTCGCGATATACCAATTTTGGTGTATGTCAAGCTAGCGAACTGGACGCAAGCGCACCATGAGCGTGGCATGTAAATGGCATTGTAGATGACATGCATGCCAAGATTTTCATGTTACCACCTGCCACTTATGTTCGTTATACAGTCATGTCACTCAATACCAAATTTGCTGTATATCAAGCTAACGAAACGGCCGCGAGCACGCCATGAGCGTGGCATGGAAGTCATGTCGTACATGACAAGTCATGATTTCCATATTACAACTTGTCATTTATGTTCGTCATACAGTCATGTCACTCAATACCAAATTTGGTGTATATCAAGCTAACGAAACGGCCGCGAGCGCGCCATGAGCGTGGAATGCAAGTCATGTCGCTCATGAAGTCATGATTTCCATATTACCACTTGTCATTTATGTTCGTCATACAGTCGTGTCACTCAATACCAAATTTGGTGTATATCAAGCTAACGAAACGGCCGCGAGCGCGCCATGAGCATGGCATGCAAGTCATGTCGCACATGACAAGTCATGATTTCCATATTACGACTTGTCATTTATGTTCGTCATAGAGTCATGTCACTCAATACCAATTTGGTGTATATCAATCTAACGAAACGGCCGCGAGCGCGCTATGAGCGTGGAATGCAAGTCATGTCGCTCATGACATATCATGATTTCCATATTACCACTTGTCATTTATGTTCGTCATAGAGTCATGCCACTCAATACCACATTTGGTGTATCTCAAGCTAACGAAACGGCCGCGAGCACGCCATGAGCGTGGCATGCAAGTGATGTCGCACATGACAAGTCATGATTTCCATATTACCACTTGTCATTTATGTTCGTCATAGAGTCATGCCACTCAATACCAAATTTGGTGTATCTCAAGCTAACGAAACGGCCGCGAGCACGCCATGAGCGTGGCATGCAAGTCATGTCGCTCATGACATGTCATGATTTCCATATTACCACTTGTCATTTATGTTCGTCATAGAGTCATGCCACTCAATACCAAATTTGGTGTATATCAAGCTAACGAAACGGCCGCGAGCGCGCCATGAGCGTGGCATGTAAATCATACTTTTCATGACAAGTTAGTCATGATTTTCATGATATGACCAGCCATTTATGTTCTTCATACAGTCATGTTATGCCATACCAAATTTGGTATAAATCCCATTAACGATACGGCCAGGAGAGCACAAAGTTGTAGGCGGCTAGATAGGTAGATAGATAGATAGCTAGATAGATAGATACGCTCAAAGTCGCCGAAGTTCGCTAAGAAATGCTTCGCATTTAAAAGCTGCTTCATTTTTTATCTCAAATAGTGCCGGCACATGGCTCGCGGACTAGCCATGACTGCGCTTGAATGACGCTGGCAGAGACGCCAGTTGACGTGTAACGCCTTACTGAAACACCATCACCTAGCGCGCAAGACGTACCCGCCTCTTCACCCCAAGCTGACTAACGAGGAAAACGACAGCATTCCGAAGACTGCAATGTGACACGTATTTACACGGTATCCGGCTATATTGCATCTACCCGATGCTTCACGCATACAACTGCCCGATGTGCGACGTGCCAGACACACGGTACACCTAATACTCGAGTGTTCGTTCCGCAATGAAGATGGCAATTCCAAGCCCGCAACGACCACCCGTATCAACCTCATCGCCGAAACGTGGGAGGCCAAGATCGCCGCACGGGAACTAGATGACCAACGAGGACTCGTCGCCAGGGCCCGAGAGCGTGATTGCGGCGAAAGGATTTCTGGACTGAGGGACCCTCCCATCTAAGGCGACCCCAAGCTAATGAGCTCAGGAACACTGCTTCGGGACATTAAAAGTTTAGCTCATCATCATCCATCACGAGGGTTGTGCCACGAATGGCAGGGAGTGATTTAAAGAGGCAAAAGGAGTATACTCTTGATTTACAGGGCTTCTGCCCGCGCTATCTCGGGATTGGCAGTGCAAAAGTCAAGGTGCTCTGCGTTGCAGTGCAGTGCCACGGATATTACGTCTGCTTCTTAATCCGTTGCAGTATGTTAAAGTAATCTCGAAATTATCACAGTATGTAAGCCACGCAACATTTCTACGTTGTTATTGCGCTTTGATGTTATTTTGTACTATGCGTAATACTTCATAACCTGTATACCTTTTTATTTGGCGTGAGTTAGTGGCCACTGCATATATTATGTTCATGCGTACAGAGGATTTCCATCAATTCGATTCAAATTATCCTCATCTATTCTTATACTTTTGTTATTCTTAGTAAAGATGCACTTCGTTATTTTTTTTTTCAGTGACTAACATCACGTACCACGCGATAAGTACGGAAAGAGCACACTCCCAATCCCTTCACCTCATACCACGGGGGGAGGGGGGGGTGTCGTGTTTGGTGTTCGAGATTCTGTGGTTAGTGGCGACGGTGTTGCTGGCGGAGAGCGCCGACGTAAAAGCGCTTGCCTCAGAATGGATCGCTGACGCTAATGTAGTATGACTGCAGTGACTAACATCACGTACCACGCGATAAGTAGAGAAAAAGCACACTCCCAATTCATTCACCTCATACCACGGGGGGAGTGGGGGGGGGGGGGGGTATCGTGTTTGTGCGAGATTCTGGGGTTAGTGGCGACGGTGTTGCTGGCGGAGAGCACCGACGTAAAAGCACTTGCCTCAGAATGGATCGCTGACGCTGCTGTAGTATGACGTAGAGCACTGCGAGAATTCTGGCGAAGGCGAGACGTTGAGACAATGCAGTGTGTTCTCGCCAGATGGAAAACAAGAAAAGCAAGAATGAAAACAGGAATAGAAAATTAATGAGAGATTGATCGTTCAAACTGTGATTAGAAAATAGCGGTAGCACGGGAGACAAGATCGGAGCGAAGAGACAGGGTGCTGAATAAGAAGAACGAGTTTCTTTCGTCATAGCGAAATGTTTGTCCGAGAAAAAAAAAAGCTAACAGCAACGAAAGCCAGTTTTTCAACACAGGGACTTCGCTATGGCGATTTTTTATTTGTTATCTTCGAATGCTTTTCGTATTCAGGCAGGTCAAGTTCAACTGCAATACATCTTCCTTTTGAAAAAAAGTTCAAGGGCCTTACACTGACGACTGAAGAGCGTACCTGTAAGCACCTTTTGTTATCTTCGAATCCTTTGCGTCTTCGGGCAGGCGATATCAAGTGCAATACATCTTCAGCTTGTTGACAAAATGTTGTAGAACGTCAAACTGACGACTGAAGAGCGTTTCTATTTGCCCCTTAGGTTTCTTGACCTAGACCTGGTCTTCCACTTTATGGACGTGTACTAGAGGTTCTTGACCCGCTAAAAACAAAATGAATTTATTGCCGTTTTTCGTGTTCTTCAGCGCTAACAAATGCGGTGAACCGATGCCACCCGGATCAAACACGCTATAGTTTTTGCGCGCAAGCTGACAGGACTAGTAAGGCTAGTTTTACCGCGCCGACGTATTTGAGTCGGTGTGAATCTCTTCTTTAGGAAACACGCACGTAAAAACAAGTGGAAGAACCTAAAGTCCCCCCAAGGGAAGAAGTGGTTTTCATCTGCTACATTCATAGAGTGCTCGATCACCTGAACAGTATTTCAGCTGGGGCCGGAGTCACTTATGTTTTTCGTGCAACCAACCAATGAAGCTTATACTTTGGTAGGGTGAGCCTGCAAGCATGTGCTGCAAAATACTTCTCAACAAATCCCACACAACGTTCGGTATAATGCCAATCACAAGCAATTTCTAACATGCCGCTAGCTTACGGTGCGCTATACACTGGGAACACTGGCAGTGGCGTAAACGACCGACTGCTATAGCACGTACGTACCATGAGCAGTGGGCAGGCGGTAATCTCGCCCTGCACTGTGCGAAGGTCGCGTGCATGCTAAGCAGTGATAAAACATGGGTTTGCAATTGATTCAGGGATTGGGATGAGTGGGAAAGCGATATCGTCGAAGCCCTCGTAATTCCTGCGCGCAATGACTCATCTACAAGCATGGCCTCGCTAGACATGCTGAAAAATATAGCATGGATATTCTGACGACTGAGCGCAATGTCCACAAGAGTGCCGTGAAGAAGTGCTTGTCTTCAAAATGTTTTTAAATGCGCAACATTTCTTAGCGAACTTCTGCGACTTTGAGCGTATCTATCTATCTATCTATCTATCTATCTATCTATCTATCTATCTATCTATCTATCTATCTATCTATCTATCTATCTAGCCGCCTACGACTTTGTGCTCTCCTGCCCGTATCGTTAATGGGATTTATACCAAAAGTGGTGTGGAATAACATGACTCTATGACAAACATCAATGACTGGTCATATGAAAATCTTGAATAACTTATCATGAAAAGTATGATTTACACGCCATGGCCATAGTGCTCCTGAGGCCGTTTTCTTAACTTGATATATCCAAAAATTGGTACGATGAGACATTTTTGCATGACCAACATAAATAAAAGGTGGTAATATCAAAATCATGACCTGCATGTTATCTACAACATGAATTACATGCCACGCTCATGGCGTGCTGACGGCCGGTTCGCTAGCTTGGTATACACCAAATTTGGTATTGCGTGACGTGACTGTATGACGAACATTATTGCCAAGTGGTAATATGGAAATCATGACATGTCATGTGCAACATGACTTGCATGCCCCGCTCGTGACACTCTCGTGTCCGTTTCGCTAGCATGGTAAACACCAAGTTTGGTATTGAGGGACGTGACTGTAAGACAAGCATAAATGACAGGTGATAATATGAAAATCGTCACCTGCATGTCATGTACAACATGATTTACATGCCACTCTCATGGCGCGCTGATGGCCGTTTCGCTAGCTTGATATACACCAAATTTGGTAGTGCGTGACGTGACTGTATGACGAACATAAATGCCAAGTAGTAATATGGAAATCATGACATGTCATGTGCAACATGACTTGCATGCCACGCTCATGGCGCGCTCGCGGCCGTTTTGTTAGCTTGATATACACCAAACTTGGTATTGAAGGACGTGACTGTATGACGAGGATAAATGACAAGTGGTAATATGGAAACCATGATATGTCATGTGCATTTGCATGCCACACTCATGGCACTCCCGTAGCCGTTTCGCTAGCTTGATATACCCCAAATTTGGTATTCAGAGACGTGATTGTATGACGAGGATAAATGAGAAGTGGTAATATGGAAACCATGATATGTCATGTGCAACATGGCTTGAATGCGACGCTCATGACACTCTTGGGGCAATTTTGCCAGTTTGATATACACCAAATTTTTAAGCTGAAAGTGTTTATTGTCTCATGCTGACGTCCGCCCTACCGTCCGGTCGTCCGTCCGGTCGTCTGTCCGTCTGTCCGTCCCTCCAGCCGTGCCGTGGCACGGTGCCAGGTGGGCACCGGGTCGCGTTGCACTCTACAGCGGTCGCGCTTTGCTTGCGTAGCGTCGCTGTGCCCAGCGTCTCTAATTATGCAAGGAGGGAGACGCGCGCATCACGTTCCATTCTGACCGGACCCCGTCTCAGTGGGCGCAGGCGTTCGAGGAACACACTTTGGAATTGACAAAGTGTCCGTCAATTTAAACGCTGGAACGCGGATGGCGTCTGGCAGTGCGCGAGAATACGAACGCATGCGAAACGGAGGAAGACTGGTCTCGCGTCTCGCTGCGATTCGAGTTAAAAAATTAAAAGAATATAAGTTGCAGGTGGTCACATGAAAATCTTGGCATTCATGTCATCTACAACGCCATTTACACTCCACGCTCATGGTGCGCTTGCGTCCAGTTCGCTAGCTTGATATACACCAAAATTTGTATTGCGCGACGTGACTGTAAGACGAACGCAAATTACACGTCCTAAAATGTAAATATTGACATGCATATTATGTACAACATGATTTGCTCCTTGCTGGCTGCTTCGCAATACATCGATTGCCACAGTGAATGGGATCTGCCGGTTTTTTTAAGTGTGGAACCCTTTAGGAGCCTGGGCTGTCGTATTCTCTCACTGAATTAAGCGGACATTGATCTGGTGAGTGGGCGTTCGAATAAAGAGACATGACCTCTCACTGCGTGGGCAGAACCCAAAAAATCCACCTCTAAACTCGTTATTAGGAATGAGGCGTTGTCACACGGTTGTATCATGTGATTACGTGAATTATGTTCACGAATGAGGTACATAATAGTGCAAAACTTTGAAAAAGACAGATTCGAGAAAAGAAGTAGCGCCAGTGCCTTTCTGCTCCCTCCTACTTCTTTTCTGAAATCTGTTTTTTTCCAAGTTTGCGCTATTATTTGCACCCCATTCACATTAACCAACTCGCCCAACAACAAGTCTTATTCAACCATATGTTCACGAAGCTCGCGCTGCGAACAGAATTATTTGATCATTCAGTGAAAGGCCAGAAACAAGCAGCGACATACAATTCTGTGAGCAGTCAGCCTAAATGTCCAAATATGTGACGCTATTCACGCTCCGAAACCTGTTCACTTATATGGTAGAGTTAACGCAATAAAAATGAAAGGTTCGTAGTCATTTGCATCTGCTTGCGATTCTACTGTGGCGGCTCCGTAAGCATCGTTTGCAGCTGGCCCAAGATCTCCATACAAATGTCATCTGCGAGAAAATCCTGCTGTTTTCCTGTTTTGCATATGTACTAAATTTGGTATTGGCTCGGTTTTGCAACACATTGTGTTCATTCCTGGCAGACTTCTGCGAGGAGCCGTAAAAGCCAGGGGAACTCGCAGTTCGAATTAACCGTTGTGGATACCGGGGCGTTCGAAAGATGTGCAGTTTTCCAGCATACAAATACACTGAGCTGTGCTGGAACTAGGGCCTCTGTTCGAATTAACTGTCAGTTTGAATCAACCGAGTTCGAATAAACGATCTTTTACTATATTCTCACCCTTCCGAAGCACTGCCTCCTCGTGTGGAAAACGACGCTATGACAGATACGTTATCAGTCTTACAAAAAAAAATCATTACGTCACGTTACCCAGAATGCGCATCACGCTATCAAAGCAGCTTTATTATCAGCACAAACTTTTTCTGCTTTATCAGTTGCAGCACGTTTCTTAAGAAGCGTTCATATCAGCCCTGTGAACTTGCATTAGATATTAGAAACAGGATAACCTGGACGGTTTCTTTTTTTTTGTGGAGACTGAAAAATGCCGTCATAGAACAAGTTCTAGAATACCGACACTGCTGAACAACATTTCAAAGGAAATATAGACAGAAAGAAAATAAGTCAGTGGAAATTAAAACAAAATCGGAGGACTCACGAGCTTCGCCTTCAAGAGCAGATCACGATAGCGTAATCGGGACTCGTGCGCATCACCTTCTGACTGCTGACCTGCTTCGGTTCTCGGTGGATGCCTCAACCGTGCCGTAAGGAAACGAGCGACTGCGCCCTACATAACATTCATTCATTCCTACATAACATTCATACAGCGTGTTCACCAAAGCGGTTTCAACAAATATTGTGGCTCTGTGGTCGAACACCTGCCTGCCACGCAGACGACTGGATTGGATTCTCACTCGTCTCCGGAAATTTTTATAGCTTGCTTTATTTGCTGCTTTCTCGATTTATCGGTCACAACCAATGACGCTGACGCCAAGGCAGGGATTTCTGCGAAACGAGCTCTTTCACGCTATTAGCGTTAAAAATTTACACTGGCTGTGAAAAAATAGACATGCATGACATAAACACAATTTCTATACGTTACATACATTCATCTCTATGAACCCATCAATCAGATATATGTGCGTTCTTTCCCCATAAGGAGAAGAATACAGATGGTTTGCATTTCTACAGCTGTTTTTTTATTGCATGGCGCAGTTTTTCAGTACTCGTTGATACATAGGTAGCGAAGCTTTGGAACTATACAGTGGGTCGTCCTCTCCAGCGCCTTCTAGTGGGTCGCCCTCTTCGAAGAGAAAGAGCAGCTCCCGCTGAGAGTCGGTCCCTGCCTTGACAGTCGCTGTCGTGCATCGTCGCCGAGTGCCCGCCAATAAACGTCTTAACAATTTGGTGGAGAGTGATGTGCCCTTAAAACATCTTCGGTCCGCATTCGATGCCCTTGGAGCTTCGATCCCGTACCGTGCCATCTACCATGCCCCAAGACGCCGCTCAGCAAACTCTTCCTGCTGCGCCGACGCCATGTCCCGGTGTCCCCCGCATCCGCGATCCTCCTGTCTTCACCGGCGCGGATGGCACCGACGTCGAGGACTGGCTCACCATTTACGAACGCGTGAGCGTCCCCAATAAATGGGACGAGGCAGGCAAACTCAGCAACCTGGTTTTTTACGTCGCGGGTGTGGCTGACATGTGGTACAACAACCACGCATCCGATTTTTCAACTTGGTCCGTTTTTAAGACCGCCGTCGTCGACGTGTTCGGCCGTTCTGCTTACGTAAGCTGCAAGCCGAACAGCGTTTGCGTGAACCAGCACAGTAGTCCGGTGAGTCCTTCACTAGCTACATCGAGGACAACGTTGACTTGTGGAAGAAAGTGAAAGCGAGCATGTCGGAGTCTGACAGAATCACACATGTTCTCAAAGGCACTGCCGACGATGCCTTCACCATGCTTCTGGCCAAGAACCCTCGCACTGTGGCAGAGGTCATTACGCTGTGCCAAAGTTACGAGGAGCTGCTCCGGCA
This sequence comes from Rhipicephalus appendiculatus, assembly GCA_030522465.1. NCBI lineage: Eukaryota > Metazoa > Arthropoda > Arachnida > Ixodida > Ixodidae > Rhipicephalus > Rhipicephalus appendiculatus. The sequence continues at coordinate 16,242 of JALIZH010022929.1, forward strand.
GCGCTTGATGACCCGTCGACCGCCGTCACGCGACGCAGATCTCGCGGACTTGTCGGCCGTTTCTGACACCACCACCATGCTCGCCGAAATCAAGTCGTTCGTGCGTGAGGAAATTGCCCGCCAGGTCTCTTTACTGGCTTTCGCTCCACCGCAACATGTTGAACAGCCGTCTACTACACTTCTGCCTCCCCTCCGCCGGGCGATTATACAGGAAATCGCGGAGGTCATCCCTGAATACCACCCGCCGCCTCCAGTACCTGCGCCACTAAGCTACGCACAAGTTGTAGCCAGGCAGCCCCCCACCGATTCTTGTGGCTGGCCCGCTTAGTTACAACGAAGCTGTCACCAGACCCCAGACCTTCGACGCAACTGTGCCGCATACTTACGCCGACGTCGTCCACATGCCCCGACTGCCGCCCACCATGTAGTCATATCAGCAGCCGCCTTGCCCATCACTTTCTGCGACATGGATGGGACCCGCGAACCGATGGCGCACTTCCGACAACCGCCCCATCTGCTTTGCCTGCGGTTGCGCCGGTCACGTCGCACGTTATTGCAATCGCGTGCAGCAGCCACGGGTCGCATCCAACCTTCCCAGCGAATCGAACCGCCCTTATTATGACCAACCGCCGCCTATGTCACCGACGTCCCGCCCCCCACCATCTAGACGCCGTTCACAGTCTCCACGACGTCGCTCACTGTCGCCGATGCGGCCACGTCCGCCCGCACGCGACCAGGAAATCTAGTGAAAAACGAGTGAAAAACAGCGCTAAAAGACGGGACAAGAAAGAACACGGGACCACGGCGCTGCCCCGTGTTCCGGGACCACAGCGCCGTGGTCCCGTGTTCTTTCTTGTCCCGTCTTTTAGCGCTGTTTTTCACTCGTAATCATGAACCAACCAGCCCAAATGCGTACCTTACTGCAGGAAATCTAGTCGTCGAAGTCCACGAGGCAAGGGCTGCGACGTTTTCGAACTGCGAAAGCCCTCAGAGAAGCCCATCGAACGTGATAGACGTGTTTGTGGACGGTGTTCGCGCATCTGCCCTTGTAGATACTGGAGCCGCCGTATCCGTCATGGACGCAAAACTTAGCCGATTACTGCACAAAGTGACGACGCCACTTTCCGGGCTCTCCCTCCGTACAACCAGCGCCCAAAGCATTCACCCTACAGCGGTGTGCAGAGCCCGCCTCATGATTCAGGACATGATGTACGCCGTCGAACTTATAATAATTCCTGCGTGCTCTCACGACGTCATCCTAGCATGGGATTTTCTCTGCCGCCAAGACACCGTCATTCATTGCGCACCAGCTGAAATAGAACTCTCATCATTCGCTGATTTGACGCCGGCCGACAGTCCATCGGCTGCAAGCCAAGGTACTCGTCAAAGACGACACCAAAGTGCCTGCGAACTCGTCAACGGCGGTGTCGGTCTACAACGCCAGTCTTTCCGACACCGCTGCACTCCTCTCGCCATCTGACCGTGTTTTCATGAGGAAAGGATTGCTGGTTCCTTTCGCGACCGTGAAAGTCACTCACGGAAGCACCTCTATTTTAAAGCGAAGCCTTTAATGTCTCATGCTCACGTCCGTCCGGTGTCTGTCCATCCGGTGGTGGTGGTGGTGGTGTGCATCCTGACCACCCTTACTGCGCACGCGCAAACCCTCCCCACGCACATCCTCTCCTACGCTCCCCCTCTGTCTCCTCTGGGTATCCCTAGAGGCAAAAGGAGTATACTCGTGATTTCCAGGGCTTCTGCCCGCGCTATCTCGGGATTGGCAGTGCAAAAGTTAAGGTGCTGTGCGTTGCACTGCAGTGCCACGGATATTTCCTCTGCTTCTTAATCCGTTGCAGTATGTTCAAGTAATCTCGAAATTATCACAGTATGTAAGCCACGCAACACTTCTTTTACGTTGTTATTGCGCTCTAATGTTATTCTGTACTATGCGTAATGCTTCCTAACCTGTATACGGTATTATTTGGTGTGAGTTAGTGGCCACTGCATATGTTATGTTCACGCGTACAGGGGATTTCCTAGAATTCGATTCAAATTATCCTCATCTATTCTTGTACTTCTGTTATTCTTCGTAAAGATGCACTTCGTTATTTATTTGAGTGACTAACATCACGTACCACGCGATAAGTACAGAAAGAGCACACTCCCTATCCCTTCACCTCATATCACGGGGGAGGGGGGGTGTCGTGTATGGTGTGCGAGATTCTGTGGTTAGTGGTGACGGCGTTGCTGGCGGAGAGCGCCGACGTAAAAGCGCTTGCCTCAGAATGGATTGCTGACGCTAATGTAGTATGACTGCAGTGACTAACATCACGTTCCACGCGATAAGTACAGAAAGAGCACACTCCCAATTCCTTCACCTCATACCACGGGGAAGGGGGGGGGGGGTGTCGTGTTTGTGCGAGATTCTGTGGTTAGTGGCGACAGTGTTGCTGGCGGAGAGCTGCGACGTAAAAGCGCTTGCCTCAGAATGGATCGCTGACGCTAATGTAGTATGACTGCAGTGACTAACATCACGTTCCACGCGATAAGTACAGAAAGAGCACACTCCCAATTCCTTCACCTCATCCCACGGGGGAGGGGGGGGGGGGGGGTGTCGTGTTTGTGCGAGATTCTGTGGTTAGTGGCGACGGTGTTGCTGGCGGAGAGCGCCGACGTAAAAGCGCTTGCCTCAGAATGGATCGCTGACGCTGCTGTAGTATGACGTAGAGCACTGCGAGAATTCCGGCGAAGGCGAAACGTTGAGACAATGCAGTGTGTTCTCGCCAGATGGAAAACTAGAAAAGCAAGAATGAAAACAGGAATAGAGTATCAATGAGAGATTGATCGTTCAAACTGTAACTGGAAAAAAGCGGTAGCACGGGAGACAAGATCGGGGGCGAAGAGACAGGGTGCTGACTAAGAAGAACGAGTTTCTTTCGTCATAGCGAAATGTATACCTCTAGAAAAATAAAGCTAACAGCAACGAAAGCCAGTTTTTCCACACAGGCACTTCACTATGGCGATTCTTTATTTGTTATCTTCGAATGTTTTTCGTATTCAGGCAGGTCAAGTTCAACTGCAATACATCTTCACTTTGAAAAAAGTTCAAGGGCCTTACACTGACGACTGAAGAGGGTACCTATAAGAACCTTTTGTTATCTTCGAATTCTTTGCGTCTTCAGGCAGGCGATATCAAGTGCAATACATCTTCAGCTTCTTTACAAAATGTTGAAGAGCGTCAAACTGACGACTGAAGAGCGGTTTCTATTTGCCACTTAGGTTTCGTGACCTAGAGCTGGCTTTCCACTTTATGGACGTGTACTAGAGGCTCTTGCCCCGCTAAAAACATAATGAATTTATTGCCGTTTTTCTTGTTCTTCAGCGCTAACAAATGCGGTGAACCGATGCTACCCGGATCAAACACGCTATAGTTTTTGCGCGCAAGCTGACAGGACGAGTAAGGCTAGTTTTACCGCACCGACGTATTTGAGTCGGTGTGAAGCTCTTCTTTAGGAAACACGCACGTAAAAACATGTAGAAGAAGCTAAAGTCATCCAACAAAGAAGTGGTTTTCATCTGCTACATTCATAGAGTGCTCGATCACCTGAACAGTATTTCAGCTGGGGCCGGAGTCACTTATGTTGTTAGTGCAACCAACCAATGAAGCTTATACTTTGGTAGGCTGAACCTGCAAGCATTTGCTGCAAAATACTTCTCAACAAATCCCACAGAACGTTCGGTATAATGCCAATCAGAAGCAATTTGTAACATGCCGCTAGCTTACGGTGCGCTATACACTGGGCAAACTGGCAGTGGCGTAAACGACCGACTACTATAGCACGTACGAATCCATGAGGAGTGGGCAGGCAGGTAATCTCGCCCTGCACTGTACGAAGGTCGCGTGCACGCTAAGCAACGATGACACATGGGTTTTCAAATGATTCAGGGATTGGGATGAGTGGGAAAGCGATATCGTCGAAGCCCTCGTAATTCCTGAGCGCAATGACTCATCTACAAGCATGGCTTCCCTAGACATGCTGAAAAATATAGCATGGATATTCTGACGACTGAGAGCAATGTTCACAAGAGTGCCGTGAAGAAGTAGTTGTCTTCAAAATGTTTTTTTAAGTGTGGCACTCTTTAAAGGCCTGGGCTGTCGTATTCTCTCACTGAATTAAGCGGACTTTGATCTGGCGAGTGGGCGTTCGAATAAAGAGACATCACTTCTCACTGCGTGGGCAGAACCCAAAAAAGCCACCTCTAAACTCGTTATTAGGAATGAGGCGTTGTCACACGTTTGTATCATGTGATTACGTGAATTATGTTCACGAATGAGGTACATAATAGCGCAAATTTGGAGAAAGACAGATTCGAGAAAAGAAGTAGCGCCAGTGCCTTTCTGCTCCCTTCCTACTTCTTTTCTCGAATCTGTCTTTTTCCAAGTTTGCGCTATTATTTACCCCATTCACGTTAACCAACGCGCCCAACAACAAGTCTTACTCAACCATATGTTCACGAAGCTCTTGCAGCGAACAGAAGTATCTGATCATTCAGTGATAGGCCAGAAACAAGCAGCGACATACATTTCTGTGAGCAGTCAGCCTAAATGTCCAAATATGTGACGCTATTCACTCTCCGAAACCTGTTCACTTATATGGTAGAGTTAACGCAATCAAAATGAAAGGTTCGTAGTCATTTGCATTTGCTTGAAATTCTACTGTGGCGGCTCCGTAAGCATCGTTTGCAGCTGGCCCAAGATCTCCATACAAATGTCATCTGCGAGAAAATGCTGCTGTTTTCCTGTTTTGCATATGTAGTAAATTTGTATTCGCTCGGTTTTTGCAACACATTGTGTTCACTCTTGACGACTTCTGCGAGGAGCCGTAAAAGCCAGGGGACTCGCAGTTCGAATTAACCGTTGTGGATACCGGGGCCGTTCGAAAGATGTGCAGTTTTCCAGCATATAAATACACTGAGCTGTGCTGGAACTAGGGCGTCCGTTCGAATTAACTGTCACTTTGAATCAACCGAGTTCGAATGAACGATCCTTTACTGTATTCTCACCTTTGCGAAGCACTGCTCCCTCGTGTGGGGAACGACGCTATCACAGATACGCTATCAGTCTTACAAAAAAAAATCATTACGTCACGTTACCCAGAATGCGCATTACGCTATCAAAGCAGCTTTATTATCAGCACAAACTTTTTCTGCTTTATCAGCTGCAGCACGTTTCTTAAGAAGCGTTCATATCAGCCCTGTGAACTTGCATTTGATATTAGAAACAGGATAACCTGGACGGTTTCTTTTTTTGTTTTTTTTTGCGTAGACTGAGAAATGCCGTCATAGAACAAGTTCTACAATACCGACACTGCTGAACAACATTTCAAAGGAAATATAGACAGAAAGAAAATAAGTCGGTGGAAATTAAAACAAAATCGGAGGACTCACGAGCTTCGCCTTCAAGAGCAGATCACGATAGCGTAATCGGGACTCGTGCACATCGCCTTCTGACTGCTAACCTGCTTCGGTTCTCGGTGGATGCCTCAACCGTGCCGTAAGGAAACGAGCGACTGCGCCCTACATAACATTCATTCACAACATTCATTCATTCATACATGACATTCATATAGCGTGTTCACCAAAGCGGTTTCAACAAATATTGTGGCTCTGTGGATCGGAACACCTGCCTGCCACGCAGACGGCTGGATTGGATTCTCACTCGTATCCTGAAGGTTTTTATTGCTTGCTTTATTTGCTGCTTTCTCGATTTTTCGGTCACAACCAATGACGCTGACGCCAACGCTGGCATTTCTGCGAAACGAGCTCTTTCACGCTATTAGCGTTAAAAATTTACACTGGTTGTAAAAAAATAGACATGCATGACATAAACACAATTTCTATACGTTACATACATTCATCTCTATGAACCCATCAATCAGATATATGTACGTTGTTTCCCCATAAGGAGAAGAATACAGATGGTTTGCATTTCTACAGCTGTTTTTTTTTTATTGCATGGCGCAGTTTTTCAGTACTCGTTGATACATATGTAGCGAAGCTTTGGAACTATACAGTGGGTCGTCGTCTCCAACGCCCTCTAGTGGGTCGCCCTCTTCGAAGAGAAAGACCAGCTCGTGCTGAGAGTCGGTCCCTGCCTTGACTGTCGCTGTCGTGCATCGTCGCCGAGTGCCCGCCAATAAACGTCTTAACAATTTGGTGGAGAGTGCTGTGCCCTTAAAACAACTACGGTCCGCATTCGATGGCCCTTGGAGCTTCGATCCCGTACCGTGCCATCTACCATGCCCCAAGACGCCGCTCAGCAAACGCTTTCTCCTGCGCCGACGCCATGTCCCAGGTGTACCCCGCATCCGCGACCCTCCTGTCTTCACCGGCGCGGATGGCACCGACGTCGAGGACTGGCTCACCATTTACGAACCCGTGAGCGTCCCCAATAAATGGGGTGAGGCAGGCAAACTGAGCAACCTTGGTTTTCTACGTCGCGGGTGTGGCTGGCATGTGGTACAACAACCACGCATCTGATTTTTCGACTTGGTCCGCTTTTAAGACCGCCGTCATCGACGTCTTCGGCCGTCCTGCCGTACGTAAGCTGCAAGCCGAACAGCGTTTGCGTGAACGAGCACTGCAGTCCGGTGAGTCCTTCACTAGCTACATCGAGGACATCCTTGACTTGTGCAAGAAAGTGGACGCCAGCATGTCGGAGTCTGACAGAATCACACATGTTCTCAAAGGCATTGCCGACGATTTCTTCACCATGCTCCTGGCCAAGAACCCTCGCACTGTGGCAGAGGTCATTACGCTGTGCCAAAGTTACGAGGAGCTGAGCCGGCAGCGCTTGATGACCCGTCGACCGCCGTCACGCGACGCTGACCTAGCGGGCTTGTCGGCCGTTTCTGACCACACCACCTTTGCTCGCCGAAATCAAGTCGTTCGTGCGTGAGGAAATTGCCCGGCAGGTCTCTTTACTGGCGTTTCGCTCCACCGCAACATGTTGAACAGCCGTCAACTACACTTCTGCCTCCCCTCCGCCGAGCGATTCAGCAGGAAATCGCGGAGGTCATTCCTGAATACCACCAGCCGCCTCCAGTACCTGCGCCACTAAGCTACGCACAAGTTGTAGCCAGGCCGCCCCCACCGATTCCTGTGGCTGGCCCGCTTAGTTACAACGAAGCCGTCGCCAGACCCCAGGCCTTCGACGCAACCGTGCCGCATGCTTACGCCGACGTCGTCCACATGCCCCGACTGCCGCCCACCATGCAGTCATATCAGCAGCCGCCTCGCCCAATGCGTTCTGCGACAGGGATGGGACCCGCGAACCGATGGCGCACTTCTGAAAACCGCCCCATCTGCTTTTACTGCGCTTGCGCCGGTCACGTCGCACGCTATTGCAATCGCGTGCAGCAGCCTCGGGTCGCATCCAACCTTCCCAGCGAATCGAGCCGCCCTTATTATGACCAACCGCCGCCTATGTCACCGACGTCCCGCCCCGCACCATCTACACGCCGTTCACAGTCTCCACAACGTCGCTCACTGTCGCCGATGCGGCCACGTCCTCCCGCACGCGACCAGGAAAACTAGTCGTCGCAGTCCACGAGGCAAGGGCTGCGACGCTGTCGAACTGCGAAAGCCCTCAGAGAAACCCATCGAACGTGATAGACGTGTTTGTGGACGGTGTTCGCGCATCTGCCCTTGTAGATACGGGAGCCGCCGTATCCGTGATGAACGCAGAACTTAGCCGATTACTGCGCAAAGTGACGACGCCACTTTCCGGGCTCTCCCTCTGTGCACAGCCGGCCTCATGATTCAGGACGCGATGTACGCCGTCGAACTGATAATTCCTGCGTGATCTCACGACGTCATCCTAGGATGGGATTTTCTCTCCCGCCACGACGCCGTCGTTCATTGCGCACCAGCTGAAATAGAGCTCTCACCATTCGCTGATTTGACGCCGGCCGACAGTTCCATCGGCTGCAAGCAAGGTACTCGTCAAAGACGACACCAAAGTGCCTGCAAACTCGTCAACGGCGGTGTTTGTCTACTGCACCAGTCTTTCCGACACCGTTGCACTCCTCTCGCCATCTGACCGTGTTTTAATGAGGAAAGGCTTCCTGGTTCCTTTCGCGACCATGCCAGTCACTCACGGCAGCACCTCTATTTTTAAGGCGAAAGCCTTTAATGTCTCATGCTCACGTCTGTCCGGTGTCCGTCCGGTGCCCGTCCGGCGTCCGTCCGTCCGGTGGTGGTGTTGGTGTGCGTCCAGAACACCCCTACTGCGCATGCGCAAACCCTCCCCACGCAACACCTCTCCTACGCCCCCCCCCCCTCTCTCTCCTCTAGGTATCCCTTCCGCCCGCGGCGTTTACACACCCATTGCGCATGCGCGCCCGCTGTCCCTCTCTCTCCTCTCCTACGCTTCCCCCTATCTCTCATTTAGGCATCCTCCCCTGCGGCGTCCACACCCTCACTGCGCATGCGCGTCCCCTCCCCCATCTCTTTCCTCTAGGCATCCCTCCCCGCGGGAACCACACCCCCCACTGCGCATGCACGTCCCCTCCCCCCTCTCTCTCTCCTCTAGGCATCTCTCCCGCGGTGTCTACACACCCAATGCGCATGCGCGTTCCCTCCCCCCTCGCTCCTCTCCTACGCTCCCCCTCTCTCGCCTCGCAACGCCGACGCAGGCAGCGTCTGCTAGCGAGTATCTTGGTTGAAAAAATCCCACGCACTCTGGGAAGCGATGTAATGCGAAGCAGCCAGGAAGAAGCCAATCATGCTTTACATAAATTTGCATGTCATGTTTTACATGTTAGGACCTGTCATTCATGTTCGTCATACAGTCACGTCGCGCAATACCAATTTTGGTGCATATCAAGCTAACGAAACGGCTGCGAGCGCGCCATGAGCGTGAAATGCAAGTCATCGTGCTCATGACATGTCATGATTTCCATATTACACACTTCTCATTTATGTTCGTCATACAGTCATGTCACTCAATACCCAATATGTTGTATCTCAAGCTAACGAAACGGCCGCGAGCGCCCCATGAGCGTGGCATGCAAGTCATGTCGCACATGACAAGTCATGATTTCCATATTACCGCTGGTCATTTATGTTCGTCATACAGTAACGTCACTCAATCCCAAATTTGGTGTACATCAAGGTAACGAAATGGCCGCGAGCGCGCCATGTGCGTGGCATGCAAGTCACGTCGCACATGACAAAATCATGATTTCCATATTACCACCTGTCATTTTTACTGGTCATGCAGAAATATCTCATCATACCAGTTTTTGGAGATATCAAGTTAAGGCAATGGCTGCAGGAGCACCACGGCCGTGGCGTGTAAATTGTACCGTTTATGACAAGTTAGTCATGATTTTTATCATATGAACAAGTCATGTTCGCCATAGAGTCATGGTATGCCATGCGAATTTTGGTAGAAATCCCATTAACAATACCATCTGGAGAGCACAAAGTCGTAGGCGGCTAGACAGATAGATAGATAGATAGATAGATAGATAGATAGATAGATAGATAGATAGATAGATAGATAGATAGATAGATAGATAGATAGATAGATAGATAGATAGATAGATAGATAGATAGATAGATAGATAGATAGATAGATAGATAGATAGATAGATAGATAGATAGATAGATAGATAGATAGATAGATACGCTGAAAGTCGCCGAAGTTCTCTAAGAAACGCTTCGCATTTAAAAAGCTGCTTCATTTTTTCTCTCAAATAGACCCCTGCACATGGCTCGCGGACTAGCCATGGCTGCGCTTGAAAGACGCTAGGCAGAGACGCCAGTTGACGTGTAACGCCTTACTGAAACACCATCACCTAGCGCGCAAGGCGTACCCGCCACTTCACCCCAAGCTGACTAAGGAGGAAAACGACAGCATTCCGAAGACTGGAATGTGACACGTATTTGCACGGTATCCGGCTATATTGCATCCACCCGATGCTTCACGCATACAACTGCGCGATGAGCGACGTGCCAGACACACTGGTACACCTAATACTCGAGTGCTCATTCCGCAATGAAGATGGCAATTCCAAGCCCGCAACGACCACCCGTATCAACCTCATCACCGAAACGTGGGAGGCCAAGATCGCCGCACGGGAACTAGACGACCAACGAGGACTCGTCGCCAGGGCCCGAGGAGGTGATTGCGGCGAAAGGATTGCTGGACTGAGGGACCCTCCCATCTAAGGCGACACCAAGCTAACGAGCTCAGAAACACTGCTTCGGGACATTAAAAGTTTAGCTCATCATCATCATCATCATCACAAGGGTTGTGCCACGAGTGGCAGGGAGTGATTTAAAGAGGTAAAATGAGTATACTCGTGATTTCCAGGGCTTCTGCCCGCGCTATCTCGGGATTGGCAGTGCAAAAGTTAAGGTGCTGTGCGTTGCAGTGCAGTGCCACGGATATTTCCTCTGCTTCTTAATCCGTTGCAGTATGTTAAAGTAATCTCGAAATTATCACAGTATGTAAGCCACGCAACACTTCTACGTTGTTATTGCGCTTTGACGGTATTTTGTACTATACGTAATACTTCATAACCTGTATACGTTATTATTTGGTGTGAGTCAGTGGCCACTGGATATCTTATGTTCATGCGTACAGGGGATTTCCATCAGTTCGATTAAATTATCCTCATCTATTCTTCTACTTTTGTTATTCTTAGTAAAGATGCACTTCGTTATTTTTTTTTCAGTGACTAACATCACGTTCCACGCGATAAGTACAGAAAGAGCACACTCCCAATCCCTTCACCTCATACCACGGGGGAGGGGGGGTGTCGTGTTTGGTATGCGAGATTCTGTGGTTAGTGGCGACGGTGTTGCTGGCGGAGAGCGCCGACGTAAAAGCGCTTGCCTCAGAATGGATCGCTGACGCTAATGTAGTATAAATGCAGTGACTAACATCACGTACCACGCGATAAGTACAGAAAGAGCACACTCCCAATCCCTTCACCTCATACCACGGGGGAGGGGGGGTGTCGTGTTTGGTATGCGAGATTCTGTGGTTAGTGGCGACGGTGTTGCTGGCGGAGAGCGCCGACGTAAAAGCGCTTGCCTCAGAATGGATCGCTGACGCTGCTGTAGTATGACGTAGAGCACTGCGAGAATTCTAGCGAAGGCGAGACGTTGAGACAATGCAGTGTGTTCTCGCCAGATGGAAAACTAGAAAAGCAAGAATGAAAACAGGAATAGAGTATCAATGAGAGATTGATCGTTCAAACTGTGATTAGAAAATAGCGGTAGCACGGGAGACAAGATCGGGGAAGCGAAGAGACAGGGTGCTGACTAAGAAGAACGAGTTTCTTTCGTCATAGCGAAATGTATACCTCGAGAAAAAAAAAGCTAACAGCAACGAAAGCCAGTTTTTCAACACAGGGACTTCACTATGGCGATTTTTTTATTTGTTATCTTCGAATGTTTTTCGTATTCAGGCAGGTCAAGTTCAACTGCAATACATCTTCACTTTGAAAAAAGTTCAAGGGCCTTACACTGACGACTGAAGAGCGTACGTATAAGCACCTATCGTTATCTTCGAATTCTTTGCGTCTTCAGGCAGGCGATATCAAGTGCAATACATCTTCAGCTTCTTTACAAAATGTTGAAGAGCGTCAAACTGACGACTGAAGAGCGTTTCTATTTGCCCCTTAGGTTTCGTGACCTAGAGCTGGCCTTCCACTTTATGGACGTGTACTAGAGGTTCTTGACCCGCTAAAAACATAATGAATTTATTGCCGTTTTTCTTGTTCTTCAGCGCTGACAAATGCGGTGAACCGATGCTATCCGGATCAAACACGCTATAGTTTTTGCGCGCAAGCTGACAGGACGAGTAAGGCTAGTTTTACCGCGCCGACGTATTTGAGTCGGTGTGAAGCTCTTCTTTAGGAAACACGCACGTAAAAACAAGTAGAAGAACCTAAAGTCCTCCAAGGGAAGAAGTGGTTTTCATCTGCTACATTCATAGAGTGCTCGATCACCTGAACAGTATTTCAGCTGGGGCCGGAGTCACTTATGTTTTTAGTGCAACCAACCAATGAAGCTTATACTTTGGTAGGGCTGAACCTGCAAGCATTTGCTGCAAAATAATTCTCAACAAGTCCCACACAACGTTCGGTATAATGCCAATCAGAAGCAATTTCTAACATGCCGCTAGCTTACGGTGCGCTATACACTGGGCAAACTGGCAGTGGCGTAAACGACCGACTACTATAGCACGTACGTACCATGAGGAGTGGGCAGGCGGTAATCTCGCCCTGCACTGTGCGAAGGTCGCGTGCACGCTAAGCAGCGATGACACATGGGTTTTCAAATGATTCAGGGATTGGGATGAGTGGGAAAGCGATATCGTCGAAGCCCTCGTAATTCCTGCGCGCAATGACTCATCTACAAGCATGGCTTCCCTAGACATGCTGAAAAATATAGCATGGATATTCTGACGACTGAGCGCAATGTTCACAAGAGTACCGTGAAGAAGTAGTTGTCTTCAAAATGTTTTTTAAGTGTGGAACCCTTTAGGGGCCTCGGCTGTCGTATTCTCTCGCTGAATTAAAGCGGACTTTGATCTGGCGAGTGGGCGTTCCAATAAAGAGACATCACTTCTCACTGCGTGGGCAGAATTCAAAAAAGCCACCTCTAAACTTCGCAAGAGTGCCGTGAAGAAGTGCTTGTCTTCAAAATGTTTTTTTAAGTGTGGAACCTTTTAGGGGCCTGGGCTGTCGTATTCTCTCACTGAATTAAGCGGACTTTGATATGGTGAGTGGGCGTTCCAATAAATAGACTTCACTTCTCACTGCGTGGGCAGAATTCAAAAAAGCCACCTCTAAACTCGATATTAAGAATGAGGCGTTGTGACACGTTTGTATCATGTGATTACGTGAATTGTGTTCACGAATGAGGTACATAATAGCGCAAATTAGAAAAATGACAGATTCGAGAAAAGAAGTAGCGCCAGTGCATTTCTGCTCCGTCGTACTTCTTTTCTCTAATCTGTCTTTTTCCAAGTTTGCGCTATAATTTACCCCATTGACGTTAACCAACTCGCCCAACAACAAGTCTTACTCAACCATATGTTCACGAAGCTCTTTTGAATTTTGAAGAATTATTTGATCATTCAGATATAGGCCAGAAACAAGCAGCGACATACATTTTTTAGAGCAGTCAGCCTAAATGTCCAAATATGTGATGCTATTCACGCTCCGAAACCTGTTCACTTATATGGTAGAGTTAACGTAATCAAAATGAAAGGTTCGTAGTCATTTGCATTTCCTGGCGATTCTAATGTGGAGGCTCCGTAAGCATCGTTTGCAGCTGGCCCAAGATCTCCACACCAATGTCATCTGCGAGAAAATGCTGCTGTTTTCCTGTTTTGCATATGAACTAAATTTGTATTGGCTCGGTTTTGCAACACATTGTGCTCACTCTTGGCCAACTTCTGCGAGGAGCCTAAAATCCAGGGGACACGCAGTTCGAATTAACCGTTGTGGATACCGGGGCGTTCGAAAGATGTGCAGTTTTCCAGCATACAAATACACTCTGCTGTGCTGGAACTAGGTCGTCCGTTCGAATTAACTGTCAGTTTGAGTCAACCGAGTTCGAAAGAACGATCCTTTACTATATTCTCATCTTTGCGAAGCACTGCTTCCTCGTTTGGGGAACGACGCTATCACAGATACGCTATCAGTCTTACAAAAAAAAAAAACCATTACGCCACGTTACCCATAATTCGCATGACGCTATCAAAGCAGCTTTATTATCAGCACAAACTTTTTCTGCTTTATCAGCTGTAGCACGTTTCTTAAGAAGCGTTCATACCAGCCCTGTGAACTTACATTTGATATTAGAAACAGGATAACCTGGACGGTTGCTTTTTTTTTCTTTTTTTGTGGAGGCTGAGGAATGCCGTCATTGAACAAGTTCTAGAACACCGACACTGCTGATCAACATTTCAAAGGAAATATAGACAGAAAAAAAATAAGTCAGTGGAAATTAAAACAAAATCAGAGGACTCACGAGCTTCGCCTTCAATAGCAGATCACGATAGCGTAATCGGGACTCGTGCACATCGCCTTCTGACTGCTAACCTCCTTCGGTTCTCGGTGGATGCCTCAACCGTGCCGTAAGGAAAACGAGCCACTGCGCAGTACATAACGTTCATTCACAACATTCATTCATTCATACATAACAATCATATAGCGTGTTCAACAAAGCGGTTTCAACAAATATTGTGGCTCTGTGATCGAACACCTGCCTGCCACGCAGACGGCTGGATTGGATTCTCACTCGCATCCGGAAATTTTTACAGCGAAAGCTGTGATGAGACCACAACAAGGGTCGTTTTTGCGCCGTAGTTGTCCGCCGCCGCCGCCGCTGCCGCCGCCGGTGTCCGTAACCAATATCGCATGAAATAAGAAAAAAACTAAATGAATAAAAATCACCTATGACAGATTGGGAATCGAACCCGGGTCCTCTGTGTGGCAGCCCAGCACTCTACCACTGAGCTACCCCACTGCTTGAAACTGCGGTGCAAACTGATCCTATGCAGGCTTCATGTCGGGTAAGAAATCGCGTTAACGTGTGTTGTAAAGCGTTTTAGAACAGTATAGTAACAACCAGGCGTCACACAATACGAATTGCGTAACGAGTGGGTCCGTTCAATGCTCCAACCCATTACAAAATGGCATAATTCTTCATCGTCATCAGCCACAGAAGCAACAAAGTGCACATATGCGTTACAAGTGTGTAGCGGGTACCGCGCTTTTCCGAAAAATGAATAATATAGGTATAGTAGACGCTTCTCCACCACACAAAAATTATGATGATTTATGGCGTAGTGGGTACCATGCAAGTGTACTTATAGTAGTTGCCCCAAGAGTGGTTAAAAAAAGGTTCAGAAGGGCCGCTCTCACAGCTTTCGCTGTGACTGTGCTGCGCGTTCCGCGCAGGCCTGGCGTTATTTTTATTGTTTGCTTTATTAGCTGCTTTCTCGATTTTTCGGTCACAACCAATGACGCTGACGCCAACGCTGAGATTTCTGTGAAACGAGCTCTTCCACGCTATTAGCGTTAAAAATGTACTCACGTTGTGAAAAAATAGACATGCATGACAGAAACACAATATCTATATGTTACATACGTTCATCTCTATGAACCCATCAATCAGATATATGTACGTTGTTTCCCCATAAGGAGAAGAATACAGATGGTTTGAATTTCTTAAGGTGTGTTTTTTTATTGCATGGCGCAGTTTTTCAGCACTCGTTGATACATATGTAGCGAAGCTTTGGAACTATACCGTGGGTCGTCCTCTCCAGCGCCTTCTAGTGGGTCGCCCTCTTCGAAGAGAAAGACCAGCTCCTGGTGAGAGTCGATCCCTGCCTTGACTGTCGCTGTCGTGCATCGTCGCCGAGTGCCCGCGAATAAACGTCTTAACAATTTGGTGGAGAGTGCTGTGCCCTTAAAACAACTTCGGTCCGCATTCGATGCCCTTGGAGCTTCGATCCCGTACCATGACATCTGCCATGCCCCAAGACGCCTCTCAGCAAACGCTTCCTCCTCCGTCGATGCCATGTCCCGGTGTCCCCCGCATCCGCGACCCTTCAGTCTTCACCGGCGCGGATGGCACCAACGTCGAGGACTGGCTCACCATTTACGAACGCGTGAGCCTCCCAATAAATGGGACGAGGCAGGCATACTGTGCAACCTGGTTTTCTACGTCGCGAGTGTGGCTGGCATGTGGTACAACAACCACGCATCCGATTTTTCAACTTGGTCCGCTTTTAGGACCGCCGTCATCGACGTATTCGGCCGTCCTCCCGTACGTAAGCTGCAAGCCGAGCAGCGTTTGCATGAACGAGCAGAGCAGTCCGGTGAGTCCTTCACTAGCTACATCGAGAACATCCTTGACTTGGGCAAAAAAGTGGACGCCAGCATGTCGGAGTCTCACAGAATCACACATGTTCTCAAAGGCATTGCCGACGATGCCTTCACCATGCTCCTGGCCAAGAACCCTCGCACTGTTGCAGAGGTCATTACGCTGTGCCAAAGTTACGAGGAGCTGAGCCGGCAGCGCTTGATGACCCGTAGACCGCCATCACGCGACGCTGGCCTAGCGGGCTTGTCGGCCGTTTCTGACCACACCACCTTGCTCGCCTGAAATCAAGTCGTTCGTGCGTGAAGAAATTGCCGGGCAGGTCTCTTTACTGGCTTTCGCTCCACCGCAACATGTTGAACAGCCGTCAACTACACTTCTGCCTCCCCTCCGCCGAGCGATTCAACAGGAAATCGCTGAGGTCATTCCTGAATCCTACCAGCCGCCTCCAGTACCTGCGCCACTAAGCTACGCACAAGTTGTAGCCAGGCCGCCCCCACCGATTCCTGTGGCTGGCCCGCTTAGTTACAACGAAGCCGTCGCCAGACCCCAGGCCTTCGACGCAACTGTGCCGCATACGTACGCTGACGTCGTCCACATGCGCCGACTGCCGCCCACCATGCAGTCATATCAGCAGCCGCCTCGCCCATCGCGTTCTGCGACATGGATGGCACCCGCGAACCTATGGCGCACATCCGACAACCGCCCCATCTGCTTTGCCTGCGGTTGCGCTGGTCACGTCGCACGCTATTGCAATCGCGTGCAGCAGCCTCGGGTCGCATCCAACCTTCCCAGCGAATCGAGCCGCCCTTATTATGACCAACCCCCGCCTATTTCACCGACGTCCCGCCCCGCACCATCTACACGCCGTTCACAGTCTCCGCGACGTCGCTCACTGTCGCCGAAGCGGCCACGTCCTCCCGCACGCGACCAGGAAAACTAGTCGTCGCAGTGCACGAGGCCAGGGCTGCGACGCTGTCGAACTGCGAAAGCCCTCAGAGAAGCCCATCGAACGTGATAGACGTGTTTATGGACGGTGTTCGCGCATCTCCCCTTGTAGATACTGGAGCCGCCGTATCCGTCATGAACGCAAAACTCAGCCGATTACTGCGCAAAGTGACGACGTCACTTTCCGGGCTCTCCCTCATTGCACAGCCGGCCTCATGATTCAGGACTCGATGTACGCCGTCGAACTGATAATTCCTGCGTGATCTCACGACGTCATCCTAGGATGGGATTTTCTCTCCCGCCACGACGCCGTCATTCAATGCGCACCAGCTGAAATAGAGCTCTCACCATTCGCTGATTTGACGCCGGCCGACAGTCCATCGGCTGCAAGCAATGTACTCGTCAAAGACGACACCAAAGTGCCTGCAAACTCGTCAACGGCGGTGTCGGTCTACTGCGCCAGTCTTTCCGACACCGTTGCACTCCTCTCGCCATCTGACCGTGTTTTCATGAGGAAAGGCTTGCTGGTTCCTTTCGCGACCGTGCAAGTCACTCACTGCAGCACCCCTATTTTTAAGGCGAAATCTTTTAATGCCTCATGCTCACGTCCGTCCGGTGTCCGTCTGGTGGTGGTGGTGTGCGTCGTGAACACCCCTTACTGCGCATGCGCAAACCCTTTCCACGCACCTCCTCTCCTACGCTCCCCCCTCTCTCTCCTCTAAGTATCCCTTCCGCCCGCGGCGTTTACACACCCATTCCGCATGCGCGTCTCCTGCCCCTCTCTCTCCTCTCCTACGCTTCCACCTCTCTCTCCTCTAGGCATCCCTCCGCGCGGCGTCCACACCCTCACTGCGCATGCGCGTCCACTCCCCATCTCTTTAATTCTAGGCATGCCTCCCCGCGGCAGCCACACCCCCACTGCGCATACACACCCAATGCGCATGCGCGTACCCTCCACCTCGATCCTCTCCTACGTTCCCCCCTCTCTCGCCTTGCAACGCCGACGCAGGCAGCGTCTGCCAGCGAGTTTCTTGGTTGAAAAAAATCCCACGCACTTTGGGTAGCGATGTAATGAGAAGCAGCCAGGAAGGAGCCAATCAGGCTTTACATAAATTGCATGTCATGTTTTACATGTTAGGACCTGTCATTCATGTTCGTCATAGAGTCACGTCGCGCAATACCAATTTTGGTGCATATCAAGCTAACGAAACGGCTGCGAGCGCGCCATGAGCGTCAAATGCAAGTCATGTTGCTCATGACATGTCATGATTTCCATATTACACACTTGTCATTTATGTTCTTCATAGAGTCATGTCACTCAATACCAAATTTGTTGTATCTCAAGCTAACGAAACGGCCGCGAGCACGCCATGAGCGTGGCATGCAAGTCATGTCGCACATGACAAGTCATGATTTCCATATTACCACTTGTAATTTATGTTCGTCATACAGTCACGTCACTGAATAGTAAGTTTGGTTTATATCAAGCTAAGGAAACGGCCGCGAGCGCCCCGTGAGCGTGGCATGCAAGTCATATCGCACATGACAAGTCATGATTTCGATATTACCGCTGGTCATTTATGTTCCTCATACAGTCACGTCACTCATCCCAAATTTGGTGTATATCAAGGTAACGAAATGGCCGCGAGCGCTCCATGTGCGTGGCATGCAAGTAATGTCGCACATGACATTTCATGATTTCCATATTACCACTTGTCATTTATGTTTGTCATACAGTCACGTCACTCAATACCAAGTTCGGTGTATATCAAGCTAACGAAACGGCCGCGAGCGCGCCATGAGCGTGGCATGTAAATCACGTTGTTCATGACATGCACGTCATGATTTTCATATTACCACCTGTCATTTTTACTGGTCATGCAGAAATATCTCATCATACCAGTTTTTGGAGATATCAAGTTAAGGCAATGGCTGCAGGAGCACCACGGCCGTGGCGTGTAAATTGTACCGTTTATGACAAGTTAGTCATGATTTTTATGATATGAACAAGACATGTTCGTCATAGAGTCATGGTATGCCATGCCAATTTTGGTACAAATCCGACTAACAATACCATCTGGAGAACACAAAGTCATAGGCGGCTAGATAGATAGATATATAGATAGATAGATAGATAGATAGATAGATAGATAGATAGATAGATAGATAGATAGATAGATAGATAGATAGATAGATAGATAGATAGATAGATAGATAGATAGATAGATATGAACTGGAGTAAGGTAGCGTACTGGGCGAGTTGGTGTAGATTCATGACGACGCCTAGCGCGAGAAAGACGAGAGACAGGAAGAAATGCACATGACAGGCGCTAACTGGAAACTAAAGTTTAATAGAACAGTTTCGAAGACACACAGGTTTTGTTTGCTCACAAGCACCAGAGGGTAAGAGAAATGGTAGTGGCTGCTTCCATAAAACAAGATATTGACACGTGTGTCATTCACCCGTCCATACATCTTCACGAAGCGGAATACGCATACTTGAAAAGAAACTTGTAATCGTCGGGTCAATAGCGTGTGTATAACCCTGGTAGTCTGGTTGATTGCAAGGTGTTACTTTCTGTAAGATTAGATTGTAAGTGGTTACAAACCGTATGATTAGGTTTTTTTCTTTTTCCTTTGGTTTGTTTGTTTCCTTGGGTGGAGAGATGCTCACGTGATTTCTTTTCGTCAGCGCCAACTATAAAACAGCGGATTTTCCTGTAATTAAACTTTAGTTTCCAGTTAGCGCCTGTCCTGTGCATTTCTTCCTGTGTCTCGTCTTCCTCGCGCTACGCGTCATCATGAGATAGATAGATAGATAGATAGATAGATAGATAGATAGATAGATAGATAGATAGATAGATAGATAGATAGATAGATAGATAGATAGATAGATAGATAGATAGATAGATACGCTGAAAGTCGCCGAAGTTCTCTAAGAAACGCTTCGCATTTTAAAAGCTGCTTCATTTTTTTCCCTCAAATAGAGCCTGCACAAGGCTCGCGGACTAGCCATGGCTGCGCTTGAAAGACGCTGGCAGAGACGCAGGTGACGTGTAACGCCTTACTGAAACACCATCGCCTAGCGTGCAAGGCGTACCCGCCACTTCACCCCAAGCTGACTAAGGAGGAAAACGACAGCATTCCGAAGACTGCAATGTGACACGTATTTGCACGGTATCCGGCTATATTGCATCTACCCGATCAACGCCTCCTCTATTTTATTCAATGCCAATGCAAACGCTCGCCCCTCAATGGGAGCCGCCGGTCCGCCATAGTTCAGGGAGTGGTCGTGATGCGACGCCACATGTTGGGTAGGGCTGCTTGCGTCACACGTGCGTCCGAGCGCTTTCGCACGGAGATGCGATAGACGCGTTTTCCCTCTCCAATATCATGCGTCTGTCCGATTTGTTCCTTCGTACTCCTTCTTTGTAGCTCGAAGCAATGCCGCCGCCGCCTCACAGCGCTCGTGAGGCACCTCTTAAAGGCAGCGCATGCACTGCAGAGTCGCAGTGACGCGTCCCCATTGGTTGCCCGCATAGCGCCACGAACGGAGACGCGCTATCTCAAAACACCGTGTCTCTTACAGAGCCAGCGTGACAGCCAACATAGTGAACACGAGGGATGCAACACGCCGCCCCACGAATCTGCACACAACTGAACAAAAAAATTACTTCATATAATTTCCGTCGTGAGGCACTGCATCACGGGTGCTCTCCCCCATGAACGCAAAGAACACGCGAAGGCTAGGCGATGGGTGAGAGTAGGAAAGGGCCAGAGGAGAGGGTGGTGAACGGCTGGAACGGGCGCATTTGGCTGGCATTGATAAAATAGAGGAGGCGTTGACCCGATGCTTCACGCATACAACTGCCCGATGTGCGACGTGCCAGACACACTGGTACACCTAATACTCGAGTGCTCGTTCCGCAACGAAGATGGCAATTCCAAGCCCGCAACGACCACCCGTATCAACCTCATCGCCGAAACGTGGGAGGCCAAGATCACCATACTGGAACTAGGCGACCAACGAGGACTCGTCGCCAGGGCCCAAGGAGGTGACTGCGGCGAAAGGATTCCTGGACTGAGGGACACTCCCATCTAAGGCGACCCCAAGCTAACGAGCTCAGGAACACTGCTTCGGGACACTAAAAGTTTAGCTCATCATCATCATCATCACAAGGGTTGTGCCACGAGTGGCAGGGAGTGATTTAAAGAGGCAAAAGGAGTATACTCGTGATTTCCAGGGCTTCTGACCGCGCTATCTCGGGATTGGCAGTGCAAAAGTTCAGGTGCTCTGCATTGCAGTGCAGTGCCACGGATATTTCCTCTGCTTCTTAATCCGTTGCAGTATGTTAAAGTAATCTCGAAATTATCACAGCATGTAAGCCACGGAACACTTCTTCTACGTTGGTATTGTGCATTGATGTTATTCTGTACTATACGTAATACTTCATAACCTGTATACGTTATTATTTGGTGTGAGTTAGTAGCCACTGGATATCTTATGTTCATGCGTACTGGAGATTTCCATCAATTCGATTCAAATTATCCTCATCTATTCTTATACTTTTGTTATTCTTAGTAAAGATGCACTTCGTTATTTTTTTTCAGTTACTAACATCACGTACCACGCGATAAGTACAGAAAGAGAACACTCCCAATCTCTTCACCTCATACCACGGGGGAGGGGGGGGGGGGTGTCGTGCTTGGTTTGCGAGATTCTGTGGTTAGTGGCGACGGTGTTGCTGGCGGAAAGCGCCGACGTAAAAGCGCTTGCCTCAGAATGGATCGCTGACGCTAATGTAGTATAAATGCAGTGACTAACATCACGTACCACGCGATAAGTACAGAAAGAGCACACTCCCAGTCCCTTCACTTCATACCACGGGGGAGGGGGGGGTGTCGTGTTTGTGCGAGATTCTGTGGTTAGTGGTGACGGTGTTGCTGGCGGAAAGCGCCGACGTAAAAGCGCTTTCCTCAGAATGGATCGCTGACGCTGCTGTAGTATGACGTAGAGCACTGCGAGAATTCTGGCGAAGGCGAGACGTTGAGACAATGCAGTGTGTTCTCGCCAGATGGAAAACTAGAAAAGCAAGAATGAAAACAGGAATGCAGTATCAATGAGAGATTGATCGTTCAAACTGTGATTAGAAAATAGCGGTAGCACGGGAGACAAGATCGAAGCGAAGAGTCAGGGTGCTGACTAAGAAGAACGAGTTTCTTTCGTCATAGCGAAATGTATACCTTGAGGAAAAAAAAGCTAACAGCAACAAAAGCCAGTTTTTCAACACAGGGACTTCACTATGGCGATTTTTTATTTGTTATCTTCGAATGTTTTTCGTATTCGGGCAGGTCAAGTTCAACTGCAATACATCTTCACTTTGAAAAAAGTTCAAGGGCCTTACACTGACGACTGAAGAGCGTACGTATAAGCACCTATCGTTATCTTCGAATTCTTTGCGTCTTCAGGCAGGCGATATCAAGTGCAATACATCTTCAGCTTCTTTACAAAATGTTGAAGAGCGTCAAACTGACGGCTGAAGAGCGTTTCTATTTGCCCCTTAGGTTTCGTGACCTACAGCTGGCCTTCCAGTTTATGGACGTGTACTACAGGTTCTTGCCCCGCTAAACAGATAATGAATTTATTGCCGTTTTTCTTGTTCTTCAGCGCTCACAAATGCGGTGAACTGATGCTATCCGCATCAAACACGCTATAGTTTTTGCGCGCAAGCTGGAGGACGAGTAAGGCTAGTTTTACCGCTCCGACGTATCTGAGTCGGTGTGAAGCTCTTCTTTAGGAAACACGCACGTAAAAACAAGTAGAAGAACCTAAAGTCCCCCCAAGGGAAGAAGTGGTTTTCATCTGCTACATTCATAGAGTGCTCGATCACCTGAACAGTATTTCAGCTTGGGCCGGAGTCACTTATGCTTTTAGTGCAACCAACCAATGAAGCTTATACTTTGGTAGGCTGAACCTGCAAGCATTTGCTGCAACATACTTCTCAACAAATGCCACACAACGTTCGGTATAATGCCAATCAGAAGCAATTTCTAACATGCCGCAAGCTTACGGTGCGCTATACACTGGGCAAACTGGCAGTGGCATAAACGACCGACTACTATAGCACGTACGTACCGTAGGGCAGGCGGTAATCTCGCCCTGCACTGTGCGAAGGTCGCGTGCACGCTAAGCAGCGACGACACATGGGTTTTCAAATGATTCAGGGATTGCGATGAGTGGGAAAGCGATACCGTCGACGCCCTCGTAATTCCTGCGCGCAATGACTCATCTACAAGCATGGTTTCCCTAGACATGCTGAAAAATATGGCATGGATATTCTGACGACTGAGCGCAATGTTCACAAGAGTGCCGTGAAGAAGTGCTTGTCTTCAAAATGTTTTTTTAGACTGTGGAACCCTTTAGCGGCCTGGGCTGTCCTATTCTCTCACTGAATTAAGCGGACTTTGATCTGGCGAGTGAGCGTTCGAATAAAGAGACATCACTTCTCACTGCGTGGGCAGAACCCAAAAAAGCCACCTCTAAACTCGTTATTAGGAATGAGGCGTTGTCACACGTTTGTATCATGTGATTACGTGAATTATGTTCACGAATGAGGTACATAATAGCGCAAACTTGGAAAAAGACAGATTCGAGAAAGTAAGTAGCGCCAGTGCCTTTCTGCTCCCTCCTATTTCTTTTCTCAGAATCTGTCTCTTTCTAAGTTTGCGCTATTTACCCCATTCACGTTAACCAACTCACCCAACAACAAGTCCTACTCAACCAAATGTTCACGAAGCTCTTGCAGCGAACAGAATTATTTGATCATTCAGTGATAGGCCAGAAACAAGCAGCGACATACATTTCTGCGAGCAGTCAGCCTAAATGTCCAAATACGTGACGCTATTCACGCTCCGAAACCTGTTCACTTATATGGTAGAGTTAACGCAATCAAAATGAAAGGTTCGTAGTCATTTGCATTTGCTTGTGATTCTGCTGTGGCGGCTCCGTAAGCATCGTTAGCAGCTGGCCCAAGATCTCCATAGAAATGTCATCTGCGAGAAAATGCTGCTGTTTTCCTGTTTTCCATATGTACTAAATTTGTATTGGCTCGGTTCTGGAACACATTGTGTTCACTCTTGGCCGACTTCTGCGAGGAGCCGTAAAAGCCAGGGGACTCGCAGTTCGAATTTACCGTTCTGGATACCGGGGCGTTCGAAAGATGTGCAGTTTTCCAGCATATAAATACACTGTGCTGTGCTGGAACTAGGGCGTCCGTTCGAATTAACTGTCAGTTTGAATCAACCGAGTTCGAATGAACGATCTTTTACTGTATTCTCACCTTTGCGAAGCACTGCTCCCTCGTGCGGGGAACGACTCTATCAGAGATACGCTATCAGTCTTACAAAAAAAATCATTACGTCACGTTACCCAGAATGCGCAGTACGCTATCACAGCAGCTTTAGTATCAGCACAAACTTTTCCTGCTTTATCAGCTGCAGCACGTTTCTTAATAAGCGTACATATGAGCCCTGTGAACTTGCATTTGATATTAGAAACAGGATAGCCTGGGCGGTTTCCTTTTTTTGTTTTTGTGCGGAGACTGAGAAATGCCGTCATAGAACAAGTTCTAGAATACCGACACTGCTGAACAACATTTCAAAGGAAATATAGACAGAAAGAAAATAAGTCGCTGGAAATTAAAACAAAATCGGAGGACTGACGAGCTTCGCCTTCAAGAGCAGATTACGATAGCGTAATCGGGACTCGTGCGCATCGCCTTCTGACTGCTAACCTGCTTCGGTTCTCGGTGGATGCCTCAACCGTGCCACGCGGACGGCTGGATTGGATTCTCACTCGTATCCGGAAATTTTTATTGCTTGCTTTATTTGCTGCTTTCTCGATTTTTCGGTCACAACTAATCACGCTGACGCCAACGCTGGGATTTCTGCGAAACGAGCTCTTTCACGCTATTAGTAATAAAAATTTACACCGGTTGTGAAATAATAGATATGCATGACATAAACACAATTCCTATACGTTACATACATTCATCTCTATGAACCCATCAATCAGATATATGTACGGTGTTTCCCCATAAGGAGAAGAATACAGATGGTTTGCATTTCTACAGCTGTTTTCTTTTATTGCATGGCGCCGTTTTTCAGTACTCGTTGATACGTATGTAGCGAAGCTTTGGAACTATACATTGAGTCGTCCTCTCCAGCGCCTTCTAGTGGGTCGCCCTCTTCGAAGAGAAAGAGCAGCTCGTGCTGAGAGTCGGTCCCTGCCTTGACTGTCGCTGTCGTGCATCGTCGCCGAGTGCCCGCTAATAAATGTCTTAACAGTTTGGTGGAGAGTGCTGTGCCCTTAAAACAACTTCGGTCCGCATTCGATGCCCTCGGAGCTCCCGTACCGTGCCATCTACCATGCCCCAAGACAACGCTCAGCAAACGTTTCCTCCTGCGCCGACGTCATGTCCCGGTGTCCCCCGCATCCGCGACCCTCCTGTCTTCACCGGCGCGAATGGTACCGACTTCGAAGACTGGCTCAACATTTACATACGCGTGAGCGTCCCCAATAAATGGGACGAGGCAGGCAAACTCAGCAACCTGGTTTTCTACATCGCGGGTGTGGCTGGCATGTGGTACAACAACCACGCATCCGATTTCCCGACTTGGTCCGCTTTTAAGATCGCCGTCATCGACGTCTTCGGCCGTCTCCGCAGTACGTAAGCTGCAAGCCGAACGGCGTTTGCGTGAACGAGCACAGCAGTCCGGTGAGCCCTTCACTAGCTACATCGAGGACATCCTTGACTAGTGCAAGAAAGTGGACGCGAGCATGTCGGAGTCTGACAGAATCACACATGTTCTCAAATGCATTGCCGACGATGCCTTCACCATGCTCCTGGCCAAGAATCCACGCATAGTGGCAGAGGTCATTACGCTGTGCCAAAGTTACGAGGAGCTGCGCCGGCAGCACTTGATGACCCGTCGACCGCCGTCGCGCGACGCTGATCTCGCGGGCTTGTCGGCCGTTTCTGACCACACCACCTTGCTCGCCGAAATCAAGTCGTTCGTTTGTGAGAAAATTGCCCGGCAGGTCTCTTTACTGGCGTTCGCTCCACCGCAACATGTTGAACAATCGTCAACTACACTTCCGCCTCCCCTCCGCCGACAGATTCAGTAGGAAATCGCGGAGGTCATTCCTGAATACCACCAGCCGCCTCCAGTACCTACCCCACTAAACTACGCACAAGTTGTAGCCAAGCCGCCCCCACCGATTCCTGTGGCTGGTCCGCTTAGTTACACCGAAGCCGTCGCCAGACCCCAGGCCTTCGACGCAACTGTGCCGCATACTTACATCGACGTCGTCCACATGCCCCGACTGCCGCCCACCATGCAGTCATATCAGCAGCTGCCTCGCCCATCGCGTTCTGCGACATGGATGGGACCCGCGAACCGATGGCGCACTTCCGACAACCGCCCCATCTGCTTTGCCTGCGCTTGCGCCGGTCACGTCACACGCTATTGCAATCGCGTGCAGCAGCCTCGGGTCGCATCCAACCTTCCCAGCGAATCGAGCCGCCCTTATTATGACCAACCGCCGCCTATGTCACCGACGTCCCGCCCCGCACCATCTACACGCCGTTCACAGTCTCCACGACGTCGCTCACTGTCGCCGATGCGGGCACCTCCACCCGCACGCCACCAGGAAAACTAGTCGTCGCAGTCCACGAGGCAAGGGCTGCGACGCTGTCGAACTGCGAAAGCCCTCAGAGAAGCCCATCGAACGTGATAGACGTGTTTGTGGACGGTGTTCGCACATCTTCCCATGTGGATACTGGAGCCGCCGTATCCGTCATGGACGCAAAACTTAACCGATTACTGCGCAAAGTGACGACGCCACTTTCCGGGCTCTCCCTCCGTACAGCCAGCGCCCAAATCATTCACCCTACAGCGGTGTGCACAGCCCACCTCATAATTCAGAACGCGATGTACGCCGTCGAACTGATAATAATTTCTGCGTGCTCTCACGACGTCATCCTAGGATGGGATTTTTTCTCGCGCTACGACGCCGTCATTCATTGCGCACCAGCTGAAATAGAGCTCTCACCGTTCGCTGATTTGACGCCGGCGGACAGTCCATCGGCTGCAAGCAAGGTACTCGTGAAAGACGACACCAAAGTGCCTGCAAACTCGTCAACGGCGGTGTCGGTGTACTGCGCCAGTCTTTCCGACACCGTTGCACACCTCTCGCCATCTGACCGTGTTTTCATGATGAAAGGCCTGCTGGTTTCTTTCGCTACCGTGCAAGTCACTCACGGCAGCACCTCTATTAAATGCGAAGCATTTCTTAGCGAACTTCGGCGACTTTGAGCGTATCTATCTATCTATCTATCTATCTATCTATCTATCTATCTATCTATCTATCTATCTATCTATCTATCTATCTATCTATCTAGCCGCCTACGACTTTGTGCTCTACTGGCCGTATCGTTAATGGGATTTATACCAAAATTGGTATGGCATAACATGACTGTATGACAAACATGAATGGCTGGTCATATCATGAAAATTAAGACGACCTTGTCATGAAAAGCATGATTTTCACGCCATGGCCATAGTGCCCCTGGGGCCGTATTCTTAACTTGATATATCCAAAAATTGGTACGATCAGACATTTCTGCATGACCACCATAAATGACAGGTGGTAATATGAAAATCATGACCTTCATGTCATGTACAACATGGCTTGCATGCCACGCTCATGACACTTTCGTGGCCATTTCCCTAGCTTGATATACACTAAATTTGTTATTGAGCGACGTGATTGTATGACGAGCATAAATGACACTTGTAATGTGGAAATCATGACACGTCATGTGCAACATGATTTGCATACCACGCTCATGAAGCGCTCGCGGCCGTTTCGCTAGCTTGATATACACCAAATTTGGTATTGCGCGACGTGACTGTATGACGGGCTTAATGACAAGTGGTAATATGGAAATCATGACATGTCATGTGCGACATGACTTGCATGCCATGCTCATGGCACGCTGGCGACAATTTCGCTAGCTTGATATACATCAAATTTGGTGTTAAGGCAAAAGACTTTAATGCCTTATGCTCACGTCCGTCCGTCCCTCCGGCCGTGCTCTGGCACGGTGCCAGGTGGCCACCGGGGCACGCAAACGGACGCCGCTAGCGTCGGACTCTACAGCGCTCGCGCTTTGCTGTCGTAGCGTCTCTGTGCCGAGTATGTCCAATCATGCCAGGAGGGAGACGCGCGCAACGCGTTCCGTTCAGACCGACCCCGTCTCAATGGGCACAGGCGTTCGCGGAACACACTTTGGAATTCAAAAAGTTTCCGTGAATTTAAGCTCTGGAACGCGGATGGCGTCTGCACGATGTGCAAAACGCCAGAATACGAACGCATGTGAAACGGAGGCAGATTAGTGTCTCGTCTCGCTGCGATTAGCAGTAAAAAATTGAGCGGGAGATGCAGCGCTCGTGGCGCGCTCACGGCCGTTTCTCTAGCTTGCTTACACCAAATTTGGTGTTGCGGGACTTGGCTATATAGCGAACATAAGTGGCATGTGGTACCATGAAAATCTTGGCGTGCATGTTATCTACAATGCCACGTACATGCCACGCTCATGGTGCGCTTGCGCCCAATTCGCTAGCTTGATATACACCGAAATTGGTATTGCGGAACGTGACTGTATGATGAACATAAATGACAGGTCCTAACATGTAAATCATGAGATGCATATTATGTACAGCATGATTTGCTCCTTGCTGGCTGCTTCACATTACGTGGATTCCCACAGCGCGTGGGATCTGCCGGTTTTTTTTTATACAGTTTGCTTGGTACATTTATTACTGTACATGTTGAATAGAAAGATACAGAATTTCAAAGGAATTGCGGGGAGCTTTACCAGCTTGCCCCTTTTTGCGACCCTACTCCGAGGGAGGAGTGTGGGAGGAAAATAATCAAGAAAGGAAGAAGGAAAGGTAAGACAGCTTGTACTCTCGCATCCGTAGCAGCATTCCCCTTGCATACCGACATGATTTCCAACAAACAACTGTCCCACAGTACGGTTCCACTTCGACTGCCTTAGATGAAGTAGACTGCACTTCATGATGAAGGCTTGAAAGGGCAGCCTCCAAGGTAATGTGGAAGTGCAGTGCACTTCGAGTTGACGGGCTATCATTCCGATGACGAGTGGATTGCGCTCAGCAATGAACTGGTCACAGTGCTGACACGGAAGTCTTAATCACGGAAACTATAAATTGAATCTTGCGCCAGCTCTATAGGTGTGCAATGGTGGTAATGATTGACACGTGACATCCACCACCACTTTCATCACGTCTTCTTATTTTCAACTCTTCGAAAGTAATGCGTTGGCTGGTGGTGATCGTGGTGCCAGTGGTGGTGTCTCTCCGAAAAGACAAAGTAATAGACATTCTAAATTCAATGTGTCATTCATTGTGTGTTTGAAGTTGTCCAATTGATATAAATTTGTAAACAGAATGCTGATTGTCGTGTGCAACGGTTTCATATTATGCCAAAAGTTGTGTACATGTTTTCTTCTATAGAACATTCCGTTGAAATTGTGGCCACGGTCAGGGACATCCTCATGCTGCTGGAAATTGGCGTTCCAGTCCAGGCGTTTTGTATTTCCTGTAAGGATCGAATACACTACGTCGCCATTATGTCTACATGAACCTCTCTTCTCCAATGAGTAAAATGTAGACGAGAAAATGAAGCAGCTCCGTATCTCATAACTCCAGCTGCAGTCAACATTCCCAGCTCACTTAAAATGTTCAATAGTTTTACAAGGGGTACTCAGTATTAGTGTTTGAGGAAAGTCTGTAGTACGCAGGTCTGACTTATCACTGCTTTGCTATCTTCAGGCTAAACTCTCTCGGTATCGGATCTTCCACTCACGCATGCTGTTTTAGAGTTGTGAAATGCATATCAATATGTGTACGCGGGCGCTGCGTCTTTCTCACTGTGCCTAGAAACAATGACTGAAAGCAGAAGGAAACAAGATTTCCTTTTTCTGTGACGCACTTGCTTGCCACCGTCAATGTTCAGTAAACTTTAAGGTCAATATTCTTTCCTGCCATCTCAAACACGATGTTAAATAGGTATACATGTATATCTTGTGCGTCAGTTTTTAATTCAATTAAAAATTAAGCGCGTTGCCAAAGTTCAGCCGTTGTATGCTCTTTTGAAGTTCACTTGTCAAAAGGAGTCAAGGTCGTGATACCTCTGGTACGGGCTATAAGAGCACCAAATATCTTGGCAAGTTTTGTTGTCGTGAAACATGATATTTTTCATCCCTTAAAGTGCACCTCAGTCCTCATGTTATTTAAAGATACACCTTACAGGCCTCGCGGCGAGCCCTGCACAAGCAAAGGGAAGGTAATACAAGGTATACGTACATTGTAATCTATGTTACGTCTGGGTTCAGTCTGCAAAATGATTTTTATTGAGATAACAATTATATGTACAAGATACGTAGCTACATACGTACTTAAACCTTCCAAGAGCAGAAAAAACCAAAAGCGGGGCCATCATTACACGAGCTTATAAACAAGCTTTAGGACTTTCTACACGAACAGCTAATGGCAATCTCATTGGACTAGGACTCCCTATTACACTTGACGAGTGCAAGAGGCCCG
>JALIZH010022930.1:0-13058 GCA_030522465.1 Rhipicephalus appendiculatus
CCAGGCCACGGTTTTTGACTGAGCGGGCATACGTGTGCACACTGACAGTCACTCCAGGCTATGTAAGTGGTGTGCAAAAGCAACACTTATACCTCCGAAGTAAAATGAGACCCATGCATTGACTTGTTTATTCTTGCAATCGAGCAGTTGCAGTTATACACCTACTGGGCAGGGTTGCCTGACTAAGCTAGTTTGCCCCAAGTTGGCAACATTTTCAGGCTGTTGGGGGGGAAAATTCCGTCTTGGCTGCTTTTGAAATCGGTGTGTTGTAGAAAATTAAAATTATGCTGCTCGTTCAATGTCAAGAATTGGGCCAGTTGGTATATCCCCTTCAGTTGTGGTGGCTTCGTTTGTCTACACAATTTTTTTATGCTAGCTGTATCAACTTGTGGCCAAAAGAGAACAAAATATATTCTTCATTAGATGAATTGAACCTTCTGCATAGTCAATATGACTTGACTTAACCTCAGTCTGGTGCTTGTGACCGTAGCCAATCACTTTGGTGAAGGCACTACGATGTTCGATGGATCGTTCGTCGTGCCGCGTGCCAGAACCAATGTCAAAAGTATTCCTTTTCTTTTCTTGAAATTAATGCAATGAAAAACTAATTGCGCATACATAAGGAGCCTATGGATTTCATTCTTTTTACGTCAAAAATGAAACATGACTGGCTGCAGAATGACGTATTTAATTACATACAAACTCACACAAAACATCACATTACTTCATTTTCTTTCTTGGAATGAAATACTGAGTGCCTTGGAATTGTGTTATGAGAATTTGACGCTTTCGTCGACAGTGCATCGTAATTCGCGCCTGAAGGGGATATAGCTGAAGATGAGAAACCAGATGGATGGATGCGAAACTTTATTGTTAATTCTGAGGTGCACGGCTCAATGCGCAGCGGGCCGCTTCCACGTTGGGACCGGCCAAGCCCAACCGCCGCATCGTGGGCCCTCTGGACAGCCCACAGTTGAAAACCAACTTATTAATTAGCTTTTTTTTTTTTTTTTTTGCATCGTGCTTTATATGATGACTGCCGTGCATGCTCAGGGTGATTTCCAGAAGACCTTAAATGGATTTTACCGCAATAAAAATTCAGTTGTTTTTCACGCTCTGTCTCGTCACCTTTTTCATTGTTCCTTGTGTTTTTAGCTGGTTCATCTTCAATGTGTAGCTCATATTATGCAGCAACATTAGCAAATATTTAGGGCACCGAACAATCACTTAACTTCAATGAGGGTTGCAATGTGGGCTTGTTGGTGATTCATTTGGAAAGCTTTGATGAAGCGCAAAACGACACATGGACACAGGAAGGCACATATGGACACTACACAGCGCTGTGTAGTGTCCATATGTGCCTTCCTGTGTCCGTGTGTCGTTTTGCGCTTCATCAAAACACTTAACTTCAGACCTTTTCACGCCTATTTATCACCATTGCCAATCCAACGCGGGTGCATTTAGTTCATAAAGAGGATCCAAAAGTCTTGTGGGCAGCCCCTGCTGAAATGGGTGATACAGTGGCCGCGACTGTGTTACTGATAGGTTTGGGTTCTGCCATATTGGGCTGTAGCTTACAGTAGTTGCATACACATGAAAATGATGGGTTGTTGCGTGCAATGCTTCATGATATTTTTGTTGTGTGTGTCTTATATATAAATTCCAGCCAATCCCACCATTGTATGAATCAACGTTTTGCGAAGCAGCTGAAGACTTATTTGTTTGCCTTGAACCAAGCGTCGCAAGGTGGATTGGCGTCTTTGTATTCTCTGAGTAGTGGTGTGGATATCGTGGGATTACGAGGCACGTCGACTACTCTGGAGCCCTAAGGGTGTCTTATGGTCCAACATAATGTTGGCACTTAAGTTAGAGCACAGACAATAGTTTTATTAAAAACAAAATGCACACTCTTGCGATCATGAGCATATAATAAGTAGCGGTTCTCAACGTATTCATAAAGGGATGGGCAGCTGTACATTGCAATTAACGTCATGACAACATAACTGCACAAGGTCTTTTTCAGGAGCACGTTCAAGCTCTGGCGTGGCTCTGTGGTAAAGAGAACTTTTTGTTGGGTGAGTTGGTGTACATTCATGTTCGCTTTAAGGCGCTAAAGAACACAATCATGAGAAAGGACAGAGGACAAAGCGCCACGGGACGGGCTCTCTGTCCCATGCCCTTTCTTGTGATTGTGTTCTTTAGCGTTTTAAAGCAAATCTGTGATAAAATATACTCAACTGACATGCAGAATGGCCAGGTTCAATTTCGGCTTGAACCATGGTTTTTTATCCTTTGCGTTCATCTGATTTTTCGCTCACCAGTGCCGATGCAGGCACTGGATTTTCTGCGACGTGTGATTTTTGCTATTGCATTAAAGGGGCCCTGCAACACTTTTTGAGCATGGTCAGAAAACGCTGCCGATCAGTAGTCGAGACTCCCGAGAACACGCGAGCCAAATATTATAGCGCAGCACGCGGCCTGGAATTCACAACAAATTCTCAAAGTCAGCTAAAAATTGCTTTCTCTTCTCTCGACAAATGACGCCACAAGCTCAAAAATCACTCGTCACAGCCATTGGCTGATTTGAGCATGGCGCGCTCAGTCCGTTTTGGGACCGGCCGCGACTTGTCCACGCGTGTGCGCACGATTGCACTGGGAAAAGCCACTTATCTGAAGAAAAAAAAAGAGAAAAAAATGCTCAAAGGTGACTAGGCGCGTGTGACGTATTTTCTTTCCCTGTGCCATCCCTCCCTGCTTAGCTTCCAGCGCTTTCGTCGGGACGAGAGAAGAGAGAATGCAATTGCAGCGTGCGACAAATCTTTGTAACTCCGCTGGTACTGGATGGATTCTAAAAATTTTTGCGGTGGTGAATTCGTGAAGCAATAAGCTCCTTTCGTGAATCCATTCCATGGCTACTTGGAAAAGTGTTGCAGGGCCCCTTTAAGATTCCCAAAGTCTATTCTCGCTCTTCATGAGTTGCTATATACTGTGAATCACATGTGGCGCATGCCTGCATTCCAAGGGTCATAACAAGTGGGTATACACCAAACATGACTAAGAGGAAGGTTTTCATGACGTAAGCAATAGCACTGTGTTGTTATTCGTCATGCAGTCATGTTTTCATATATAAATTTTGGCTTGTGTCAGATTAAGGAGTCGATCACGAGAGCGCCCAAATGTAGGTGGTTAGACAGATATAGAAACAGTGAAAGTGTTGCAGTTAAAATTGTCTCTACAAATAGAAGGGAACAGTGTGTGAGAACCAGTCGTAGATTTGGGCAAAGGTATAGAACTACAAAGATACGTCCAGCAGAAACCCAATGTCACATTCTGCAAAGGGAGCAATAAAGCTGCTTGTCCTGCTGAGATTGAAACGCAGAGGCTAAGCAAGTTTTCTTAGTTTCCTTCACCAAAAACTGACCTTACAGAATGTCTGATGGTCTCCGAGTCTTGATTCCAAGCATAAAGTTTGGACTGCGACTGAGCAACTTTACCAGCTTCAGCCTTGATGTATCCCTTCAATAATTATTGCTAAAATGAACTCAGATTTGCACCTGAACTGCAGCTGTACATGCAATTGTGGGATCATTTTTTGTGTGTGGTGAATATTGTTTCATGTAGCTAGAGCCAAACAGTTAAAAAAGTGGTGAACTGCAGCTGAATAAAACCAATGAGACATGGTGTCATGACACTTGGTAAATTTTTATATTGTGCTGAATTAATTGAAATCAAATTATGCAAAAAAATTTTAGTATTCACCTTAGGACCAATTACGTTTCGTTACTTTGTAATGGACATTCCAGAGCGGCCGATCCTCTCTCTCTCTCTTTTTTCTTTTTGCAACGTACAGTCGGAACGCTCCGACGCGTGACCTGGACTACTTTGACTCATGCCAGCCGCGAAGCACTGGGAGCTGTTGCCGAGATAATACCTCGGTACGCTTGGATAGTATGTCGGCATGCATGGGTAATATCTCGACAACAGAACCCAAAGCTACGCGGTGCCAGCGTCAATCCAACTGTTTCAGGACAAGCTGCGGAGCGTTCGTGTTAAGCTTGCTGACGACTGTACATGCTGCATGGCGAGTTTTTCGGGCGTTTAAAGAAATGATTTAAACGATTTACTCGCGACTTAACGCAACAAAAATATAACAAACGTACATGGACGACCTATGCGGGTGACACCTGATAAATCAGCAGAGGTGGCACTCCACTGCTTAGGATGGCACTCGCATAAGTGACGAAGCGTCTATATAATTTTGTTATATTTTTGTTGTGTTAAGTATGAGTAAATCGTTTAGAATCATGCAGTAGCGTAGCCAGAAATATTTTTCGGAGGGGGGTTCAACCATACTTTATGCATGTTCGTGCGTGCGTTTGTATGTGTGCGTGCATATATACGCAAGCAAAACTGAAAAATTTCGGGGGGGGTTTGAACCCCCCCCCCCCCCTTGGCTACGCCACTGGAATCATGAACTTGCCCGGAATTTGGAACATAAACCACGTGGCTGCGCTGGTGCGCTACCGTACTACAACACTTTCAAACGCGCTTCGAGGGAAACAACCGGCGCCAACGAGCAGCGTTGGCGCCGGTTGTTCCATATTATTAACTGTCGCGCGCTCAAGTAAACAAGGTTTCCTGTCGTGATTAGTGGGTCGTTAGCCACTTACTGCAACAGAAAAAACAAGTAGTGAAATTTTTGCGTCAGTGCACCTTTAAAAATGGCGGGCATGCGGCGGGCGTAAACGTGTCGCCTGGTGGCGCGACGTGCGATGCGTTTGTTTTTCTGCGACAGTTGTCACATGCCGAAGTGAGCGTGCTTCTGAATTTTCGTGACTGCTGAACTCGCGCCGCTCACGCCACACGGCCGTTCTGTGCTCAACCACAACATGAAAAGCCACCGGTGCTTCGCTTCACAGCCAATCCTTGAAAGAAGCTCAAGTTTAGCGAAATTCGGTCGCTGCGTCGGTGTGGACCATCGAACTGGTCAACCTTCTGCTGCAAGTGCAAGCTCTCAAAGACGGTGATGTGGAGCGCAGAGCCTCATTCGAGAGATAGAGAGAGAAACAACTTTATTAGAGGTCAGACTAAGACCTATATCATTCGGTATTACCAGTGCCGATTTTACTGGAGAGCGCTAGCGTGGCTCTGTGGCACTGTTTTGGGTTGGCGCCGCACCATTGTTACCAAGAGCAGATTCTTTGCAATTTGGCCGCGATCAGCGCCGATCCGGATAGTGTTTCTTGATCACAATTAACAATCGTCGCTGCTAGGTGGTACAAACTTATTCGTGTCGAGTTTGGAGCAGACGTCAGTGGAATCGAGATGCGGGAGCCAAATGCTGACCGCATAGCAGCGTCTTGTCCAAGTCGGCCGTGCTGATCGCGATCAAAAACACGTTTGCGTATGCGTCAACAAGGAGGTAGGGATGGGGGGGAGGGTCATTGTCAGAACGTAGGGTATTTCAGTGAGTGACGCGGACGTCCCTCGATGCGCGCGTCGAGCGCCCTAGAAAGAATTCGCGCCCCCCGTTCACCAAGCGCGCTCACGTGGGCACACGCGCATGCTGCGCGTCCGCTGGCGCCCGCCCCGTCACTGGCGCCACCATTGTCCTGAGCACGACCGCGGCCGCTGGATAAAAAAGAAGGTGCGGCCTGTTGCGTCGCGGCGCCGTCAATGGGCGAGCGCGTCTCGGCTGAGGCGGCCGCATTTTTAGTGAGGGCGTTACTACTACAGTCTTCAAAGCAGACGACACTTCGTGTTACAATGGGGTTGCCTCAGGATTTATGCGTGTCCGTGTGCTTTTTCGTGTGCTTCTTCGTGTTTTTTTTTTGGTGTGGGGGCAGCTTGCTTCATGTTTCCTGTACTTGACCACGGTTCTTTGGTGCGCACGTGTGTGGCAGACAGTTTTTTCCAGTGGTGTGATGCCGCCAAGTTGTGTGCCACTGAGCAGCTCGAACGCGTAAGAGACGCTACTGTGAATTACCACGTATTCCCCTGCGATCTACAGTGTCGGGAAGCGTGCTATTCGTAATAGAGCACTTCTTTTTTTCACAAACGAGCGCGAAAACAGGCGCGCGCTGCTGCTTCCAGACGACAGCATCAAATCACCGCGTTGACCAAGCCCGTCAATGGACACGCGCAACGAAAAAAGAAAACAACTATCAAAAGACACCCAGGGCGCACCCTTACCCTCTACACCGATGACGCCGTCGCGACAGCCCAAAGCCCGCGCAGATCAAAGGTCCATTCGATTCACCCTGCACTTCCTGAACTGGTTCATGGTGGTGCCATCTGGGTGCCATCGTGGTGCAGAGGCGTTTCAGCAGGTGCAGCGCAGCAGCGAGATGCCGCAACGAATACGAGAGTGCAGATGTCGTGCAAGCCCTATGCTACGGTCGGCTGTCTCGCGGGTAGTGGAGGCTGTAATTCGTAAAAGACTGCGCCGCTTACGTTGCTTGGCATATGCAACTACCGGAAAACATTCACTGTCGTACTTGTTGGACACCGTTAAAACAGACACGAATGCAATCGGCTGTGTCGTCTGCTGCGGTGCCAGCCATCTTGTGCTGCACGGACTCGGCACTACCTCACGAGCAGGTGCAGGGAATTCGTGAACTAGCCTTGCACGACAGCTGCACTTTTTCGAAACGAATACGGCGGTGCCGACGCCGCCATGTTGAACTCGTGAAACGAATGCCGAAGTGCAGCACCACCGTGAACCGGTTCACAAAGTGCAGGTGAAACGAATAGACCTTGGGAGAATTCGACACATCGTAGTGGCACGGCCGCTGGATGAAAAAAGCGCACGGTAGTGGGGCCTCTGCTGGGGGCGACTGCCACAGACGGACCGACGAGACGAATCCCTTTCTTAAGGTTAACAGCGCGAAAATAACACACGGCGGACAAGAAAAAAGACGGGACAAGCGCTGACTTCCAACTGAAATTTTATTGACAAGAAGGCTCTTATATATACCTGAGTGAACAGTAAAAAACGGTGAAAAAAGATGCAAAGATACGAAACAACTAAACATCAACAATCACTGTGCCTGCTACGCCGACTCTCGCATCCCAAAAAACAAAGCTCCCTGTCTGACAGTGCAACCGATGGCTTGCTTACGCACGTGCTCCTTTCACGCGCCATCTGAGCAGCCTCACAGATTATGCGCGCGTGCTCTTCTTTAATCTTATCCAGAACTGTGGTCCTTTCAAACTGTGGAGTGCACCCACACGTGCTCACGTGTAGCGCCAGGAAGCCATCTTTGCCATTACGAACGTTATTGGCATGTTCCCATAAGCGTTTGTTTAGGCATCTGCCCGTCTGGCCCACGTAACACGCACCGCAAGACAATGGGATCCTGTACACCACGCCCTGCACACAGTTGACAAACTGCGTCCTGTGCTTGACCACGCACTGTTTACCGCGCCTCTTTACGGGGCAGGTCCTGTTTGCCAACTGGGACAACTTGTCAGGAGCACTGAAAACCACTTTCACGTTGAGGCGTTGTCCTATTTTCTTTAGGCGATGTGACACAGAGTGCATATACGGAATGACCGCCAACTTCTCCCGCTTTTCCGCTGTGGTGCACTCTTTGTCACCGTCACTGCCCTTACGTTTCCTTTTTCTGTGCATTGCCTCCGCCACAGAAATAAGCAAAGGGCACGGGTACCCTTCTCTTTCTGGGCACTTCGACTGTGCCAGGAGACTAGATTCCAAGACGTGATGGCAGGACCTCTCTAAGGCGTTCTGGAAACATGACTGTACGATGGCTCTCTTTACTAGTTTGCTATGTGCCAACGAGAACGGCAGAATAGGCTTCTGCGAATGGGGCTCATAACACCAGCACGTGTGGTACTCCGTGAATGAAATCTTTAAGTCAAGAAAGCGAATGCTCTCTCTCTCCGGCGTCTTGTGTGTCACCACGAGCGGACAGAGGCATTCACGAAAAGTTTGTAACACCTGCAAGACCTTAGCATGAAACATTTCCAAATCACAGTTCAAGATTATCAGATAATCGTCCACATAACGAAAAGTTTTTACGACCGATAATTCACCAAGCCTTTCATTCAATGCCCTGTCAAATTTGGCCAACAGCAAGTCACTCAGAAAAGGGGCTATGGAAGACCCGATTGAGACACCGTCTTTTTGAATGTACGTCTTCTCGCTCCATTCTACAAACGTTGACATAATGTAGAGAGATAAGAGGTCTAAGAACCCTTTGGACGCCATACACGCGGTGTTCTGAAACGGCAGTGGTGTTCTGAAACGGCAGCAGTTTGTCGACTGTGTGCAGGGCGTGGTGTACAGGATCCCATTGTCTTGCGGTGCGTGTTACGTGGGCCAGACGGGCAGATGCTTAAACGAACGCTTACAGGGAACATGCCAATAACGTTCGTAATGGCAAAGATGGCTTCCTGGCGCTACATGTGAGCACGTGTGGGTGCACTCCACAGTTTGAAAGGACCACAGTTCTGGATAAGATTAAAGAAGAGCACGCGCGCATAATCTGTGAGGCTGCTCAGATGGCGCGTGAAAGGAGCACGTGCGTAAGCAAGCCATCAGTTGCACTGTCAGACAGGGAGCTCTGTTTTTTGGGATGCAAGAGTCGGCGTAGCAGGTGCTGTGATTGTTGATGTTTAGTTGTTTCGTATCTTTGCATCTTTTTTCACTGTTTTTTACTGTTCACTCAGGTATATATAAGAGCCTTCTTGTCAATAAAATTTCAGTTGGAAGTCAGCGCTTGTCCCGTCTTTTTTCCTGCCCGCCGTGTGTTATTTTCGTGCTGTTAACCTTAAGTATGCACAACCAACTAGCCCAGTCAGCCACTTTATTAAGTTACATTTCTTGTCAAGCGGGCTTCTTTCCATGTGTCGCTCTTCATCCCTCTGTGTTGATCACGCCCATCGCTATTGCAGTATGTCGTGCTCGCGCCTTTACCTTCTGCATCCGCTCGAAGCAGCTGCCCCCGGATGTGAAGCTTCTTTTGGTGGTTTTCAGCCCTCGATTGGCCATGGCACGAGGGTGTGCAAGATACTCAGGGCGGACTGGCTACGGCAAGCAAGAGTGTACAAGGAAGCCCTGTACCTGCCTCTTCTTCATGAGCATCATGTCGCGCACAAGAAAACAAGATGGCGAGAGTACACAGGCCACATCGACCATGTGGTAGACTATCTTTGGCAAGGTGAATTGCGGAGGCTCCGATCCCAATTTTCAACGAACCGTCGCGGCTCGACAGGTGTTGTTCACACGTGCGGTGACATAGTCCTACCAGACTTCGTCACGAAGACTTTGAGTCTAGGCCCCAAGTTCGCGGTTGAGAAGAGGCGGACACCCACAGAACTTCTGGCTACTGTGCGACAGGTAGCAAACCGTGCTCCACCACAAGTCAGTGACAGATGTGTCTTGGAAGGCCTGGATGTTCTTTTACGCGGTAAGCCCGCTAACTGTGGTGTGCCTGAAGGTAAAGTTGCTGCTTACCTCACAGAGAATGAGCTATGCGTTGTACCTTCAGACAAAGACGGGAGGGTTCGCTGTGTTGTCGAGAGGTCTTTACTTTGAGAAAGCCCACCAAGCAATTTCGTCCATCTTTCGTGTATGCGAAGGCATTAATCTGGCCAAAATCAGATCAAGGGCGAAAAATCTGTGCTCTGACTTCGATTTGCCAGGCTTGTCGCGAAGAATTGCAAAAAGCGATAAACTGGCCTTAAACATGTTCTTTTCAGCTAAAACTCACAAAGAGAGAGTGCCTTTCAGGACAATTGTTTCCGAAAGAAATTCGTGCTAGAATGAACTAGGGCGGTTTCTACAAGATAAGCTGAAGCTGTTACCTGTAGACGACCCTTTTAGAATAAAGAACTATGGAGAAGTCGTTGACTTTCTGAAGCAGCAATCAGGCACCAGGTTGAGGGCTTTCTCGATTGATATAAAAGACCTCTATTACTCGCT
Source organism: Rhipicephalus appendiculatus (assembly GCA_030522465.1). Classification (NCBI taxonomy): domain Eukaryota; kingdom Metazoa; phylum Arthropoda; class Arachnida; order Ixodida; family Ixodidae; genus Rhipicephalus; species Rhipicephalus appendiculatus. The sequence goes on from JALIZH010022930.1 coordinate 9,947, forward strand.
TCCCCACAAAGATTTGATAAAGTGCATAGAAGAATGCATTGACGGTTTTGGAGTGCTGCCGTTTCAGAACACTGCATATATGACGTCCAAAAGGATCTTAGACCTCTTATCTCTGTACATTACGTCAACGTTTGTAGAATGGAGCGAGAAGACGTACATTCAAAAAGAAGGTGTCTCAATCGGGTCTTCCATAGCCCCTTTTCTGAGTGACTTGCTGTTGGCCAAATTTGACAGGGCATTGAATGAAAGGCTTGGTGAATTATCCGTCGTAAGAACTTTTCGTTATGTGGACGATTATCTGATAATCTTGAACTGTGATTTGGAAATGTTTCATGCTAAGGTCTTGCAGGTGTTACAAACTTTTCGTGAATGCCTCTGTCTGCTCATGGTGACACATGAGACGCCGGAGAGAGAGAGCATTTGCTTTCTTGACTTAAAGATTTCATTCTCGGACTACCACACATGCTAGTGTTATGAGCCCCGTTCGCAGAAGCCTATTCTGCCGTTCTCGTTGGCACATAGCAAACTAGTAAAGAGAGCCATTGTACAGTCATGTTTCCAGAACGCCTTAGAGAGGTCCTGCCATCACGTCTTGGAAGCTAGTCTCCTGGCACAGTCGAAGCGCCTAGAAAGAGAAGGGTACCCGCGCCCTTTGCTTATTTCTGTGGCGGAGGCAATGCACAGAAAAAGGAAACGTAAGGGCAGTGACGGTGACAAAGAGCGCACCACAGCGGAAAAGCAGGAAAAGTTGGCAGTCATTCCGTATAGGCACTCTGTGTCACATCGCCTAAAGAAAATAGGACAACGCCTCAACGTGAAAGTGGTTTTCAGTGCTCCTGACAAGTTGTCCCAGTTGGCAAACAGGACCTGCCCCGTAAAGAGGCACGGTAAATAGTGCGTGGTCAAGCACAGGACGCAGTTTGTCGACTGTGCGCAGGGCGTGGTGTACAGGATCCCATTGTCTTGCGGTGCGTGTTACGTGGGCCAGACGGGCAGATGCCTAAACGAACGCTTACGGGAACATGCCAATAACGTTCGTAATGGCAAAGATGGCTTCCTGGCGCTACACGTGAGCACGTGTGGGTGCACTCCACAGTTTGAAAGGACCACAGTTCTGGATAAGATTAAAGAGCACGCGCGCATAATCTGTGAGGCTGCTCAGATGGCGCGTGAAAGGAGCACGTGCGTAAGCAAGCCATCAGTTGCACTGTCAGACAGGGAGCTTTGTTTTTTGGGATGCGAGAGTCGGCGTAGCAGGCACAGTGATTGTTGATGTTTAGTTGTTTCGTATCTTTGCATCTTTTTTCACCGTTTTTTACTGTTCATTCAGGTATATATAAGAGCCTTCTTGTCAATAAAATTTCAGTTGGAAGTCAGCGCTTGTCCAGTCTTTTTTCCTGTCCACCGTGTGTTATTTTCGCGCTGTTAACCTTAAGTATGCACAACCAACTAGCCCAGTCAGCCACTTTATGAATCCCTCTCCCCTAGCTGTTGCTTTGGTACGCGCCGAACAATAACTTGGAATGTTTCCGAAGCCGGGAAGGATACAAACGAGAGGTGACGAAGGGCGCAGGGTACGACGGGGTTTGTAAGTCATCGACTTATGTTGCTCGGGTGAGTCGTGTAGTGCGGTCAGTCGATCTTGAAGAATCGAGTGATGACGCCGTGGGAGCTCTCTTTTGAAGAGTGTCGCCGAGACGACGATCAGCGCTGGAGTTCGCTCGAGTGTTTCCTGGAAGAGAAATATTCGAGAAACGTTCGAAGATTTGTGGACTGCACACGTTTGGTGAATATTCTCAAGTGTTCTTGGATAGTTTCTAATGGATGAGATTGCACTTGTAGCGCGGTAAGTTTGTTCCCATTGTTTTAAACACCATCTAAGTGATGTGAGTTGTAATTGATACCAGCCGAGTGTGCAAGTTTGTGTGATGCTTTGACTGCCTTACCTGAGAATACATTTTGTTTCTGTTGTCAACTCTTGGCTGTAACTCAGTCTTTGGACCGCATCCGGCCTTCGCTGGTGCACTAAAAGGACCTACATTTAAATTGTCTGTGCTTTTCGGGGTGCACTTCGGTGGCCCGTTACGTCAGCCCTTGGAATCTGCCCGGCGATTGCCTCCCCATTAACAGGATCAGTGACACTTTTCGGTGCAGATGATTCAAGCGGGCAGCCTTCATGGAGAGTATTGAAACCCACTCTACGAAAGATTGGCACTCCTAGGGCTATCTTTTCACATATGTGGTGTAATGGGCCCTTCTAATAACGACTGCAATATTCAAGCTGTGATGTGCAACTGCAAAACGTGTTATTTACAGCCTCATTAGAGTCACTGACACGCGTACCAATGCATGTGGAAGCGCTTCTCCGTGGGACGAGCAGAGGCGCCAGAGCGGGCGCAAGGTGAACAAGGCCCGAGACGCCACTTTGGCGGCACGCAACAGGTCGCACCTTCTTTTTTATCCAGCGGCCATGGCACAACCTACTGTATTCCTGACCTGCCCAGATGTCCCCTCCCCAGCGCCCACGTTTCGTTCATACCTTCTGCTAGGGGCGTAACCTACGAGCGGCGTGGCGCTAGTCGGCACGTGTTCGTTGACGTCAGCTTCAGCGCTCGTGGTGATGTTTCGCCCAACAGAGCGCTCATATTGTGAAATTATTATGCATAAATGCGCAATATTTCGGAAATAAATGTACTAGAAGTGATTCAGAAATTATTTGCATTTGAGAGGACACGACCCCGCATGGGCCGTCCTACACTGTGCAAGTCTACGGCTTCTCACATTAGTCAACCAGTGTGCAGTAAATACTTAACCACACTGAATAGCTTACTTGACCCTCTGCCTAAGCTTGCAGATACAGCCACATATATGGCCGCAGTTCTTCACAGAATGCAGGCGTTCCTTACTCCAGTGCCGTCCAAACGGCCGTAGAGTAGCAGACGAACAGGTTATAGGTAGCGCCACCAACGGCGAGCGGTTAAAAGAGAGCGGGGACACGCGCTCCCACGGGAACTCTGCTATCTGGGCAGGTCACGAGTACAGAAGGTCGTTGTCCAGAGCAACATGGAGGGATCGCACCTGGCGTCCACAAGCCAACCTCATCTGAAGCCGC
>JALIZH010022931.1:0-10069 GCA_030522465.1 Rhipicephalus appendiculatus
CCTTACCCCACTGCACTGACATGGCGTGAGCGGTTGAAGCAGGGGGAGAGGGAAAAGACGCTATTTCTACAACCCTAAATGGGCACACGTCCCAGCGTATACAGTGGAATGGGGTGAGGAAAAAAAATTGGCCGCGTATCTGCGTGCTTCGCTGCAAATGTCGTCGAAAGACGATAGTCTTGTGCCGACTGCACTGCATGAGCGGCATGAGTACCACAATTTAATAGCTGGGCTAGCCGCTGGGCTCGTTTTTCGGACGTTTTCCGGGCGCGCTTAGACGGACGCCGGCGTTTCTCCGCTGAAATTTGGTCGTCGGTCTCTTCTCCGCGTTCTCTGATCATGTCTTGTAGAGTGGGTCGTATTTCATCAAGCGGCCATATATGTTTTGCCTTGCCTGAGACAGCGCTCTTCTACGATGAATCAGCCGCATCTGGCTGGCATTGATAAAACAGAAGAGGACGCCATCTACAGCGCTACCGGGGAACATCGGCTTGTGTTGATGTTCCCCCGGTAGCGCTGTAGATGGCGCTACCGTGTAGACCACAGCCAGCCACAGCGTCGAAGTTAAATCACTGGGCGGAGACTTGTTTTGTACACAGCAGCGCCGCGTAATAAACACTAGGATCTTTATAATTACGTATCTATAGGTTTTGTTTTAAAGGAACACTGTGAATAGTACTAAGGTATTGATGTTGTGCCTCAGGTATGCGTAATATTTGATTTTTAATTGCCCACGCTCACCCGTATGAACACTTGCTTCTTGGTCAAGATTGGAGGTCGTAAGGCAGGTGGTTAAAGTTTGGCCAGCTAGCTGAATCGTGTGACGTGCCGACAAACAGACAAACAGACAGACAGACAGACAGACAGACGGACAGACAGACAGACCAAAATTTTTTCCGTTTAGGTATCCCAAGAAAGACTATCGTCTTTAATAAAGGCGGGAAGAGGAGAGGGGGAAGAAGAGGAGAGTGGCGTCCATGGCCGTGGCGGGCGGCTTTTACCGCCGGTTTTCCAGCCCAGTGTTCCCATGGAATTGAAGTTCCTCTTTCCTGTGGAAGCTGTTATACCGGACAGACTGGGCGTTGTATTAATCAGAAATTGAATGACCACAGGTTGTCAATGAAAGGACAAGCGTCCACGAACTTGTCATTACACTGCCGTAATTGCAAATGCAGCCCAGCTTTCAGAGGAACGAAAGTTCTGGCTCGGCACAAGGACCGCACTACACGTGAGATTGTAGAAGCTTATTTTATTTCAAAGGCCGGTGATAGCTGTGTTGCTAAGCCCTCTGTGGCGTTACATAGTACAGAGATTACATATCTAGATGCGCGTGTGTAGTTCTTTATCGTTGTTCCAACCTGCACACGTGGTTTTAGTGCTCCTTATATGTCTGTGTTTTTCCGAATAAAGATTCAGTTGTTAGTTATGCGCCTGTGCTGTTGTTCCTTCCTTTGTCCACGTTTTTTTTTCGTGCAGTTTCCTCGTAATGTATCTGAGTATGTTTTGTGCACTGCCTGGAAGCATAAACGGCGTGAGAATAGAATGTTTAAATATTTACTCGATGCGTATTTTGTGGTGAGCAGTGCATGTTAATTTATGTGAAAACAAGGAAGTCGAGCCCTATTTGCAGTGCTACAGTTTACCGGTATTTTGTTGTTAGAGGGACTTAAGTAAATGGGAGTTTCCAGAAATGCTTGTTTCTCATTTCCATGCCACTGAAAAAAATTGAGTTAGTATCTATGGCTGCTGCAGCGTTCAAACTCTTCAATGTTGTCCCATGTAATAAACTGTAACACACATTAGGTAGCTCGAATATTAGTCATGGTGACACCCGTGGTACGTAGGAGAGCCGTGTTTTTTGGTAATTTAAATGCATTAGTTGCTATGCACCGAAGTTTTAGGGCACCTCGTTTAGACTGCGCAGCAAACGTCCATTTTCCTTTCCTTTCTTCTTTTTTTTCGTAACTAAAGTACGCGCCAAGAGACGTCAAGCTCATCGACGGTGCGGGCGATGCCGCTGCCGTTCGCTTCTTTTTAGCAGCAACAAGGGCAGAACCATTTTCATGAACAGGATGATTATATTCCTGTTGAGCACTAATATCAAGGCCGTGAACAGGCGTCAATAATGCAATCGTACAAGCGTTGTCGATTTCGCAAGTATCGTTGGCTGTGCCCCGTGATGCCGAGATCTACGCGAACTTTCGTTCACGGGAGTAGAGCGAGTAGAGTACGGGAGCAGCGCACGCGCCGATGTCGATTACTTGTGCATACCGCGGTTGTTACTTTGGTCATTGCGATGGCAGTTACGTCTTAAAAGTCAAAACAATGGTGAGTGAAGCGCAATCAATATTTTAACGCGCTCTTTATATCGTCTAAAACGTGCCAGCTCACTTCGATTGACAATGCGCCCTTCTGTGCTGTACTTGGACAGTTTTAAACCAAAAGATCAAGCAACACTGCGCGTCAGCCGTCGACGCGTGAGCGAGTGTGCGTCGACGCGTACCAGTGGTTGCGCGCCTTCCTCCTCCACCAGGCGCGACACGACGCTTTTGACGCGTAGGCCCGAGCGTACGCGAGCATACGCGTGCCAGTGGTTGGGGCTTTACACTTCTAGCTCGAAATGCTCGAACCTGGTACGGGGCCCTTTATGGTGTTCACACAAAGAGGAGAAATTGACCCTGCGCGATCAGACCAGGCCAATACGAGGCTAACAGACCCTTCTGGCCTTTTAGCGGTCTGGCTATTGAACCCTGTGCTGCCCTTCCCAGCCATGCCGAAAAGAAACAGACCCAGGAGAGTGTTTATTCGATGGTGGACAGTTAACTCACCATTCTCGACAATAAAAGGAGAGACCAGGTTCTGGAAACCGTGCCGGAAAAAAGGATTATTGCATGGCTATGTTAAACCATTAACGTCTTTGTGTCATCATAAAATATAATATTTGTTTGCTTTCCTGTCGTAGACCAGTTCGCGCACGTCTTTATTCAAAAATTTGAGTTTTTGTAAAAATTTATTGTGCCTATATTTACGATTTTGGGGGCCTAAAACTGTGTTTTGCCTGCCTATTTGTGGCGCCTAAAACGCGATTTCTAGTGCCTAAAAATCCGGCCTCTTGTTATTACATGTAATAAACAGCCTAACAACGAGAACGAAGTTACAAGTCCACCACCATCGTTGAGAATGAATCTGTGCGCTAGGTAATAAATTTTGTATGGTTAGAAGACGGTTGGATGGAGGCTTTAGCGCACGACACGGCTAAGCACAGCGATCACGGTAAGAAGGTGCTGTTAACCCATTAAGGACCACAAAAGAACTACTAGTCTGACTTTATTGAAATTTTGCTTATTTAATTAACCACAACAGATAACCACACGTGCAAATTTTCATAGAGTTACGTGCGTTTCTTCAGGAGTTATGATACTGTACTATAAAAAGTACGCTGGGCCTTCGTGATAGCAATGGGCAAGGTGACTTGATGCAAGAATGGCGAGTACGCTGGGCCCTTTTGAAACGAATAACAAAGTTATCTTGGCCCATGTCACTTAATCAAGGACCACTGCTTTAGGAAAAGCGTAACGTCACGCTTTTCGCCACACGATTTCGATGTATTTTTGCAGAATTCTACTGTTTTGCCGGCTTCTTGTGAAAATGTCCGTATGGATAGAGGGTAATAGCAAGCACAGTAGGATCTGGAGAGCTTTGATACTTCTCTTGGGTACAACAAGGCGCAGTCAGTGTTTTGCTGTTATGCGACTAAAGGACAATAGTCAACGCGTAGAGGGTCTGCTAAAACCTACAATGTGGTAGCAGACCCTTTATGCGTTGTCTGCGGCTATTTCTGATCATCTAGGTAAATAGGGGCTGGTACCACTTTTTCTCAGCGATGAAAGTTCTCTAGTCATTCGCAGCTTAATCGTAGAGCTCAAACCCCCCTCATGGCATTGTTACTGCGGATGAAGAAGGAAGGCAGTGGCACTACGTTTTTTTTTCTTTTCAGTGAATGGCCACCACGATACAGAGCATAGTGACTCAACTGTCAAACTGACTCAAATTATGCTCTTGTCTTTGCCATTTTCGAAACAAAGCTGCTTTCCTGAGTCAAAACAGAAGTTATCTTACCCACGTTCCTCTCGTTCCATGTTTTTTTTATCGTTAGCAGAGAGCATCCATTCGTACCGTCGTCATTCCCCTCCTCCTCCTAAGTTCCCATGTTAGGGTCAGAATCGCCAATTAAAACATCAAAAAGCTATCGTATATTCACAGCGACATCTTTCGCAGCATGAGTCTGAGATAACCGAAAAAACGGCATTCATAACAAAAAAAAAGCCTGTTGAATCTATGATGCAACGCACAACAAGAGTTACATGTATGCTCCCACGAAGTCCCAGTGTACTAAATAAAGTACAGCAACATTTGATTACTCCTCACAGCAAAACTATGCACTCTATAGGCTTCTCGCGCTTTGCAGGGATTGAATTGGTCTTCCTGAAGCAGAAACCGTCCGTTTTTTCAACATATAAAATGTGAAACTTCAAATTAATTTAGAAAAAGTAGTACTGACCACGTGCGTTTAACAGGCTCTCAATTTCCTAAAGTTTGACGACTCATAAAACAGAAAAAACATAACCGAGTCAATATTCCAAATTAGGATTTTCTTGCTGCAACCTATGGCATCAGAAATTGTAATGAGCAAGATCAGAATATTCTTTTTTGTATTTTCTATGCCCGAAAAAGGAAGTGTACTTTTTTAAAGTACACTGGTCCCTAATGGGTTAACCCAGTTCAAAACGTATTTCATGAGAGACAGCCTACGTCCACCTGATGTATTGTGCATCTAATTTTACATAAAACATTGTCTTGTTTTTTTTTATTTCTGAAATAAAAAAGTGTTTCGCTGCTGTAGAGTCACCGACGTATGTTATGTATAAAATTACCGACGAAAAAAATCTAAAAATATTCCGTATCTCATGCACGTGAAAAGTGAACATGAAAAGCGTCCCACCAAAGGCTACGTTGTTAAACCCCACAATCAAAAACAAACAAACTTGGAACAGCCGATGGAGCAGCAGCCACCTCACCCAATCCCTGGTCCCCAGGTATGATACGCTGCCTTGCCTGCTCCCTGGACCGGTTGCCCAGCAAGTGCACATGCCTCTAGTGCTCATCAATGCCGTGTCGACGTTATCTGGCTCTCTGAAGTGAAGGACCTGCGAGAATTGATTGGCCTCAAACGCTGAGCAACACCAAACACTGGCACCCGCCTCTAACAACCAAAGCCTGTGTTCTTCCTCTTTGTCATCTCATGGGGATGGTCTGCTAAAATGTGCAGCCATTTGGTAGTACGGAGAAGATCACTAGTCTACAGGCTGTTCAAAAGGTTTCTGCCCTCCTGAAAGCAATTTTGTATGGCTATTTCTGGAGCACATAAGACAAGTCCAGAGGCATCTCCAGTTGTATTAGTTTCCTTGAAGTTGACCCACTCGTGTTCATGAGGAACCTGGAAGAGAAAATTATCGTGAGCGCATGCCCTGGTGTAGAAAAAGTAAACTATATGCATAAACTCATGTTTGCACAGCGCAAATTGAACGAGCTTAGAGGAGGGGACACAACACCGCCACTGTTTTGTGCCTTCCCTTCTGTACTTGCTCAATTTGCACCATGCAAACTTGTCGATACTGCATCACCAACTCGCCATATTTACCATTGTATCATGCATGTCCATTTTTTTCTTCATTTAACAAACTTTCTCACTTAAGATCGTCTATTCACTCAATTCCTTTTTTGTCTAAACAACAATGGATATCACAGTACAAAAAGAAAAGTATTTAGCAAAGTGGTTTGTTAGACCAGTACATGCATAAACGCTGTGATAGCTGCACAAGGGCTAAGGATAGAAGAAAGCGAGAGGACAGAAAGAGTGCCCAACTCACATTTCATCACAGATATTACAAATATGCATATCACAAATATGCAGTATCACAAATATGCAACAGCGCAGTAATCCCATTCATCAGATAAAAAACATAATTCAATTTTACCATCTTAATAACGACAAAAGCATTTGAAGGTATCACAGTACAGTTGCCACTTATATGAGGCTGTCTGGTTTAATGCAACTTGCTCGCTGCAGGAGTGAGTAGGTGACCTCCGTTCCGCAGGGCCATAAAAAACGAAAAAAAAAATTCCCTGGATGACTAGTACTAGGTCAAAGAATGCAATAACAGGTAATTACCTGTGGCTAATAGTGATGTTGATGTATTTTTTTCAACATGGATAGCTGCATCACACCAGCCATCAATCATTTGTCTATTGTACAATGCCTCTCTAGATGCTCTCAGTGCACTTGTTTTGGTGCTAGAAAGATCAGAATATAACATTTTGAGCACAAAACTCAAACTTAACAAGTTATTGAGAGGAAACCCTATAGTAAAATGAAACTTGAATTTAGATAACAAGTGATTTTCCATAGAATGCCCATGACATGGCACATGATGATTTTTACAGCATGTTTGCATCAAAAATAGAACTTCCGCAGCATCCCGGCCACGGCAATCGCATTTTGATGATGGCAAAATGCTCGAGGCCCTTGATAGATATAGGTACCTGTTACAGAACACACGATGGCAATGTCTTTTGGTGTGTTACAATCACAGCATGTGCGTCAGTCAAAAGACATGCTTTTTCTAAAGTCTGGAACTTCACCAGGAAAGTTGAAGCAGCCTGTGAAATTTTAAATGCGAAGCATTTCTTAGCGAACTTCGGCGACTTTGAACGTATCTATCTATCTATCTATCTATCTATCTATCTATCTATCTATCTATCTATCTATCTATCTATCTATCTATCTATCTATCTATCTATCTATCTATCTATCTATCTAGCCGCCTACGACATTGCGCTCTCCTGGCCGTATCGTTAATGGGATTTATACCAAAATTGGTATGGCATAACATGACTGTATGACAAACATGAATGAGTGGTCATATCACGAAAATCATGACTAACTTGTCATGAAAAGTATGATTTACACGCCATGGCCGTAGTGCTCCTGAGGCCGTTTTCTTAACTTGATATATCCAAAAATTGGTACGATGAGACATTTCTGCATGACCAACATAAATGACAGGTGGTTATATTAGAATCATAAGCTGCATGTCATGTACAACATGATTTACATGCCACGCTCATGGCGCCCCGACGGCCGTTTCGCTAGCTTGATATACACCAAATTTGGTATTGCGTGACGTGACTGTATGACGAACATAAATGCAAGTGGTCATATGGAAATCATGACATGTCATGTGTAACATGACTTGCATGCCACGCTCATGGCACGCTCGCGGCCGTTTCGCTAGTTTGATACACACCAAATTTGGTATTGAGTAACGTGACTGTATGACGAGCATAAACGACAAGTGGTAATATGGAAATCATGACATGTCATGTGGAACATGACTTGCATGCCACGCTCATGACTCTCTCGGGGCCGTTTCGCTAGCTTGATATACACCAAATTTCTTACTGAGTGACGCGACTGTATGGCCAGCATAAATGACAAGTGTTAATATCGAAATCATGACATGTCATGTGCAACATTGTGATGAGTAAGGGGTGCACGAGGCACGTGCCGAAGGTATGCGAGTGCTGATGGTACGCGAAGGATGGAAAGTTACTCGATGGTGTGCTACAATGCCACGTCGGTGCACGTGATTCGTCGGCGAAGGGCGCGTGCCACGCAACCCGAACCGTGATTGAGAACCCCAGAGGAAGAAACGTCACTGTGGTGTGGAGCTCCGAAGGGCAAAGATCAAGGAAGTCAGCGTCGCAACCGCGACGAAAGCGAGAGTCAACCGGTCCTGTGGAGGTTGTCGGCGCGAGAAGCCGGGAACTTGGTCGTCGAACTCAGGAGGCCCGAGCGAGACTACCCGGACTTGCCGCACCTCAACACAGCAGTTCCCGGTGGGCCTAATGCTCTTCCACTTCTGGTCAAGACGGCAGCGGACCACACTACAGTCATCGGAGCGCCCGGCGTCAATGGGGTGTCAGTCGGCCACGAACGGTTCGAGGCCTATGACGAGTTAGGCTTATCCCGGCGACACCAAAGACGCAAGGAACAAGGGCGGTGAAGACAGGTGGCTCGTCGGGCGGAGGCTGACAAACGGCGACCGGACGACCGCTACAAGGACTCCGACGACGGGACACTTCGTCGAGGTTCCGAGTTGGCATCACTAACAGTAAGGACGTTCGATTACAGAACTTGTGTAGTGTAGCCTTCGTGAAGCGATAGTGGCTACGGACTGGCTTAGGCCAGAGGCGAACTCGACTCGGATTGTTGTTAGTTCCGTTTTGTAATGTAAAGCAGAGGATTATGTACGTATTACTCAGTTGAGTGAATTTCAATGGTATTATCGTCTTTTGAATTGTTTGAGATAAATCTTGTTTGTGGTGACGTCACGGTCTCCCGTCTCTCTCTCTCCCAATTCCAATCCTATTTGCAAGCGCTCCCGAGATAATCGTGACAAATAAGTGGCGAGCCTGTGCGAGGATCTTTCCATCTTTCGGCCCAGTCAGTTATCGTCGGGGGTTGCAAGGATGGATTGGGAGAAGTTGGCGGCCATGGCCAAATACGTTGGAATGGATAAGGAGGAGACGAAGCAGTTTTTTGAGAACGTGCAAAAGGAGCATGAGAGGGAGCTTGCGCAGAAAGTGAAGGAGCGGGAAGTAGAAGACGAGCGAGAAAGGGATCTCGCATGTGAACAGCGCGAGAAAGAAATCCTCGAGCTCAAGTTGAGGCTCGCGCAAGTAAACGCGTGCTCACGAGGCGCGGCGAGTAACGCGAGTACTCCCACGACGGCGTCGGCCAACTCGCCTATTCCCAGACCTAGACAGATCTGCCTCGCAAGTTAATGGCACCCTTCGATGAGCGAAGGGACGACTTGGATGCCTATTTGCATCGTTTCGAGAGGATTGCGGTAGGGCAAGGATGGGAGAGGAGCGAGTGGGCCAATGCCTTGCGTCTTTGTCTGGTAGGAGAGGCGTTGAGCGCGTTCGGCCGCATGCCAGCGCAAGAGTCGTTAGACTACGATTTGGTAAAAAATACTTTATTGGAGAGGTTCCGGCTAACTGCCGGAACCTCTCCGAACTGCCGGAACCTCTCCGAAATTTCGAACATGTAAGCCTGAAGATTCTGAAACCGGGAAACAGTTTGTGTGCAGGCTAGCCAACTATTTTGACCGGTGGATTGAGCTGTCGGAGACAGAAAAAACTTATGACGGAGCCCGTGACCGAATAGTGGCTGAGCAGTTCCTGAGACGGTGTAGCAGCAAGTTAGCTGTATTTTTGAAGGAGAAAAAGCTGCACACGGTAGAAGATATGGCTAAACAGGCAGACCAGCTTTTGGAGGCTCAGAGGTTAAGGAATTTAGAAAAAGGAGACAGCGATAACCCTGAGGAAGGAGAGTGCACAAGGGAGGCTCCAATAAGTAGGGCAAGAGCAGAGCAGCGATGTTTCCTGTGCAATCGGCTAGGACATGTTGCCATGAATTGCCGAACGAATAGTAGTCGGCAGGAAGCGCCTGTAACGTGCCAGATATGCCAAAAAAGGGGACACAAAGCTAATGAGTGTAGGAATAGACCCCTAGAGAGTAGCGCTTGTGCAGTGAGATCAGAAGAGAAACCAGAGATCGTAAGCACAGTGAGGGGACATGTCTGCAGTCAATTATGTGCCAGTCGTAGACGGAAAAGTAAACGGCAAACTAGCGTTCGTGCTTAGAGAGTCCGGTGCAGATACGGTATTGGTAAGGAAAAGTCTCGTGAATGAGAAAGATTTTACTAGGAGTAGTGGGACCGTAATCTTTGCAGACGGTTCAAAAATGAGGTTGCCAGAGGCAAGGATAAGGCTAGACTGTCCATATTTTGTGGGGAAGATCACTGCAAAGTGTATGGAGGACCCTATCTACGATGTGATCCTGGGTAATATGCCAGGAGTGCGGAGGGTGGATGACCCAGTGGGGCGAAGTGCCAATGACAAACAACCCTACTGAAAAATCCTATATGGTTTCATACAGGAT
>JALIZH010022932.1:0-65301 GCA_030522465.1 Rhipicephalus appendiculatus
GTTTAAGCACTAGTGCGCACTAGCGACAGTTCAGTTATCAGGTGCGCTATCGCGAACACAACGCTTCTGCTTTGATCACAGTTCACGTTGGCTCTCGGAACCGATCAGGTGGACGACGATTCCGTAGTGGATAGAGTCGATCCTGGTCGCCTCGAGAAGAGTCCGTCAGCGACGTCGGTGGTGATGGCGAAACACTGGCTGTAAGCAATGAAGGTGCTGATTTCGGTTTGGTGTCGCTCTGTGGCCACACGGAGAAACCATAGTCTTGCTCGGCATTTTCGGCAAGCCCTGCCATGCCTTGAAGTAGCTGGTTCTTGTGGCGCGCCACTCAAAGCATCCTGACGGGGTGGATGCTCGTGCCCTGAAAGACGCTGGTCCGCTTTGAGCAATCACCACAGCTGGCATCCATTTGGGCTCCCCCTGTAATTGCATGCAAGAACATGCTCACCAACACTCACTTCACACACATGACACTCTCGGTTCACCGTCTGTCTAAACTGTTCGTAAGCCACCCTTTCCCCCCACGGCGGGTTTGAACACATCCAGGCGAGTGCGCAAACGTTGCCCCAACAATAAGTTAGCTGGTGCCTTGTACGTCATAGCATGGGGCACTGTTGCGGTAAACGAACAGGAATTTGTTGAGTTTTACCTTTATTGGTTGACGCGCGTCGTCCTTCCGTAGCACATTCTTCAGTGTTTGTACAAAAAGTTCTGCGAGTCCATTGACACTGGGATTGTAGGGGGCTGTTTGCACGTGCCGGCAACCCATTTCCCTTATGAACTGCTTGAACTCATGTGACGCGAACTGTGGGCCGTTATCTGACACAATTGTCTCAGGGAACCGAAAACGAGCGAAAACATCTCTGGATCTGTATTATTAAAATGCATCAGGAAAACTTCTGGCCACTTCGAGTAAGCATCGACCACTATGAGAAACATGAACTGTTGAAGTGGTCCCGCAAAATACATGTGTATGCGCTGCCGCGGCGCTAAGGGCCAGGACCACGGGTACAACGGCGCTTTGCAAGGGTCACAGCACTGTTCTTGACAATCTGCACATGACTGCACCGTACGCTCAAGGTCCCCATCGATGGACGGCCACGAGACGTAACTGCGTGCTAGCACCTTGCTGTGAACTTTACCTGGGTGGCCCTCGTGTAACTCGCCCAACCTTGCGGCGTGGTGGACGTTAACGTGCGGCATGGCGAACAAAACGCAGAGGATGTTTGCATAGTTAATAGCGATATATATGGCACGTTCTCTTAATATTCAGTGAATTCACAGTTTTCTCACCTTTTTTCAGGCGAGGCTTCACCCACTGACATGGAAGATCAGTTGGAGCAGCACCACCAGAACTAACTTGGGTCCAGAAATCAACTGCGAAGCAGACTGCCGCAACATGACTGCAGGATCGTCCCCAACCTGGACATTAACCAGAATTCTCTATGAACCATCTCCCAGCTTTCAATTTGCTTGTAGAAAGGCTTGTGGCATGACCGAAAACAGAAATGGCCAAACACAATAACATGTTTCACTGCTTTTTATGGTACACACACAACCACACTAAGCAAAAGAAAGCATAGCAGGTGGCTACTGACCTGTGATAATAATGAGATAACGAGGAATGAAATGCGAAAGTGTTAAGCATTACGTTCAGACTTAGCAATAGGAATTACTAAATTAACATCCAGCGTGCTCACAAAATGCAGCCTGTTAGGCACTGCTGCACTTTGGAATCACGAAGTTTTGGGCATGTTGGTAATTCATTGCAGTATGTAGCGCAGACCCTAGACAATAAACAGCAACACCGGCAAATACAGGTGCTATATGGGTATTGTGGCACAGTGGGCTTGTGCATCGTGCATCACTCTGGGTTGCAATGACCATAGGTTGGGAAACTCACTCATGAGTCGACTCACTCGGACTCACTCAGACTCAGATCAAGCCGTGAGTTTGAGTGAGTCCAGGGGAGTAATATTCTGGTGAGTCTGAGTCCGAGTGAGTCCGGCTAAAGAAAATTTTCGTGAGTGTGAGTCTGAGTGAGTGTGGCTCAGGAAAATTTTGGTGAGTGTGAGTACAAGTGAGTCCAAAGCGCAAGATATATTTATTGAGTGATTGTGAGTGAGTTTCACTTTTTTTGCCGACAAATGGTCTTATCCACTCATCTTCTGCATTGCTATAAGGCTTACCTGGATTCACGTTTATACTCACGTCTACTCAGAGATATTCCAAAGCAGTATCGTTCATACACCATTTCAATTGTTATTGATCAGAGGCGTGAATTACGTAGGGGGCTGCCGTGACCTCTCTCCCCTCTGCCAGCTCTATCAGGGAAGTTTTTGATAAATATATATTATATTGTCATCTCTTTCAATAAAAATGACCTTACTGGTTCGCGAGCACTCATAACTCGTATTCGAACATACTATATCAAAAGGTGCCAAGAAGAGCGCCGATTAAGCGAAATATTTGCGTTAAAGCGCATTTACACCATGGTCGAAGAAGCTAATTCTAGGCTAGCGGACACATGAGTTGACTAACTCGGACTCACTCAGACTCAGATCGACTCGTGAGTCTGAGTATGAGTGAGTCCGCGTGAGTAATATTTTGGTGAGTTTGAGTCTTCGTGAGTGTGAGTCCGAGTGAGTCCGGCTCAGGAAAATTTTAGTGAGTTGAGTCCGAGTGAGCCCTAACCGCAAAATATATTTTACGAGTGAGTCTCAGTGAGCTTCACAATTTTCCGACCTATGGCGATGACGTTCAAATCTCGTGATTGTTTTTTTACGCAGCATTCCCCATTTTCAAACTAGTGTTTTAACTTCACTGCTCTGAATATGTCATAATGTTTCTCTTAAAAGAGGATCACCCATTACTGACGCTCCTGGTTCTTGCTGCTGAGAGAGCTCAGCAAAACTGCAACGCATGTTACTAGCTTCCCAGTTATACGTACCTACTACTGTGACAGGCAAATCAATACGTAGTATGAACAGCACACTGGATGTAACCCCAGGCAGCCCAGTGGCAAAAAAGAAGCTTGCTGCGGGTTGAGAACTAACCCACTACCTTTGCACTATGTGTGTGGTGCACTAACAGCTATGCTATGGCGGTTGTCATTCTCCTGTCTATATTCTCAGGTATTTATTTATGTGCAATCTTGGCATTATCAGCCAGAGCTACTCATGGCCATAGCAGCAACTGTAACATTTTTTTACAGCGAAATCTTTTATGAGATCACAACAAGGATCGTTCCTGCGCCGTTGTTGTCCGCCGCCGCCGCCGGTGTCCGTAACCAATATCGCACAAAATAAAAAAAGAACTAAATAAATAAAAAACACCTACGACAGAATGGGAATCGAACCAGGGTCTTCTTCGATGCAGCCCAGCACTCTACCACTGAGTTACCCCGCTGCCTGAAACTGCGGTGCAAACTGACCCTATGCAGGCTTCATGTCGCGTAAGGAATCCCGTTAACATGTGTAATAACGTGTTTTAGAACAGTTAAGTAACAACCAGGCATCACACAATGCGAATTGCGTAACGAGTGGGGCGTTTAATGCTCCATCCTATTACAAAAGCCTCTGGCAAAATTCGTCATCGTCGTCAGCCACAGCATCAACAAAGTGCACATAATGCGTTACAACAGTGTAGCGGGTACCGCGCTTTTCTGAAAAATGACGAATAATGGCGTAGTAGACGCTTTCCCACTACACAAAAATTATCATGATTTATGGCGTAGTGGGTACCATGCAAGTGCGCTTGTAGTAGTTGTCCCAAGAGTGTTTTAAAAAGGCTCTAAAAAGTCACAGTTTCACCGCAAGGGTGAAGCAATGAATGCGATAGCAACAAATTGTAATGTTATACGAAGTCAGGCTGGCAGCTAACTCTTTTGGATCCGATCTCACTCAACTCTAGAAAACGCTGCTTTAAGAGCATACGGCCGCTCCAAGGACACTGCTCACCACAACCTCTTCGCGTTGAGAGCGCAGCACGTAGAAGGGTACACCGGCCCCCCGCTGTCGGCCGCCGAGAAGGCGAGATAACGCGCGCGCCCGCGACGACCGCGCTCGTAAAATCGAAGGTCGCTCGAGGGACCCCCCCCTCGCGTCTTTTCACGCTCACGACCGACGGGCGGGGCCGGTTATATATATACATATGCATATACGGGGGATGACGGCGGCGGACGAAGACGGCGGCGACGCCGACGACAAAACCAGCCGAGGGTGTCCATATAATTGATATCGCAATAAAAGGCCGCTCTCCCAGCTTTCGCTGTAGCTGTGCTGCGCGTTCCGTGCAGGCCTGGCGGTTTTTTGTCGCAACAGCACAAATTGTAAGGCAAAGCATGTACAATCAGTCCCCACTTATGGCAAGTGGTATTTTGCCAAATTTCATATCCCTTTTTGTCATAATTACAGCATTGTATTTTGAAACCACTAATAATGCCTTCTATGGCTTCAAAATATGTTGGCACCACACGTGTGTCTTACACGAACAGGGCGATTGACTTTCTTTTTTTCACTGTCTGGTATAAGTAACAATGCACAAGAGACATTACCCTGCCATGCATGTGCACCTGGCATCTTGAATTTGGCACCACCTGTAGTCTGCACCCAGCACTCGTACAAAGGCCCTTGCTTTGTGAGGGGCTAACGTAGCCTTTCAAAACACACAGTCCTGGTCGGGGCCTTGCTGTTTTGATGTCATGCACTTTGCCTGCAAACACAAGGTTATAGCCGTTGTAGCAAAGCAGCAGAAACCAGCTCTGAAGCAACATTATCACTGATGAATGAAGGTCTATCAAAAGAGTGCACTTTGCGGCCACTTGCTTGATATTAAGCAGTGTTAGCCCATCTCTCTCGTGACTAGGAAGCCTTTTAAAACTGTCCTGCTCGGTTTATATTATCACAGTATTACAGCTATGGTATGCACTCTCTGTCTAGCACAATTCGAGTAGCCTCTAAGCCCATAACCAGAATATAATTTTAGTGCTTACTGCATTATTTTCTAATTTTTTTTCTACCATTCTAAAATGCACTCAAAATAACTAGAGCATCATTCGGAAAAGTGATGTCAGCTTCGCCATTGTTTAGTGACATTGCAAGTAAATATAGCGGTTTTTGGGGACATGTGCTCCGCAATATATACATATTCTTTGTTATTAAAAGCTCCATTGGTCGTGCTGTTTATTGTAGCAACAATAATGAATTACACTTACCCGACTTGACATACTGATATGCATCCAAAGCACGGAAAGCCTGAGCAGTATGTCCATCATAGCTTTCTTTTTCCAGAAAATACGAACTTATCTGGGCGTAATTGATCTCTGGCCAGAGGTTCTCTCCTTTTTCAAAATTTAAATTCCTCATGGTGTCCAAGTTGAAGGCAGCTGGACACCTGGGATAGACAGTTATAGTCATGAAGGCATGTTATATGTAGCCAAACACATATGCTATGCATCCAACTAGTTTTCACAAGAGTAGGTATTGTAATGTATCCAGTACATAAATATACTAATGCAATGCCAATTTCTGTATTCTTTTAACTTCTCATATAGCCTGTTCATATAAGTTCTGCCCCTTTCTCTTCCAAGTGTAGCCACCATTGACGTCAACTTTGCATAAAAGCATAACGAAACTTTTAAACCCTTTGCCTGTGTGTCCATCCATTCCACATTAATATTTCTTAATGATCTAACACACTGTTCACCTGGTTTGTGTACATTTCTATAGTTAGCTTGCACGTGTCCAAGCATCACTGCATTTGTTAAGTTTTTTTCTACTTCATGTTTTTTTTACACATCTCTTGGGCTAGTAGGAAAATGGTATGTGAAGAGAATAAAAATAATTGCTACAATATTTATTTCTTTTGCTTAGACTGCTGTATGTGTTAGATATACACTCACGGAATGTTAACATACTGTGGCTATTTCTTTGGTTTGTTCATTTTAAATTTTTCATGAACATTAATCACTTTTATGTACACTTGCACTTGATAAAGCCCCATTGTGGGTTGCAGTTTGTGTAAATAGATTACAGCATTCATAATCAAATGACACTGAAATGATGGGCAGTATTATGACTGGTTTATATTTGCTCTGCAAATAACAATAGCCTTAGAACAAATATGAGTAAAATATATCAGATAAAAACCAGAACTTCAACAAAATACAGCAAAGTTGCACATTTGTAGGTCACAGTGTTATTTTCACTGGCATTTATGAAGGCTATGTTAGAAACATAAGTAGAAGTGGCTGGGAATACTTCAAAAAGGCAGTAAGGAAAATTTTCCCATTGGGCAATCTGCACCACCCAGACGAGTCGTCAAATTAGTAGTTAAAATATTGCGAACTTTGACATCACACCTTCGTGCGTAGCTGGGAACAACTTTGTAAGTGTGAACTTGATGTTGTCATCTGCTTACTGATCATTGGTCATGACCAATCATATAGGTTACTCTACAGTTGTCAATAAAACCGGCACTAATACTGATCATGCTGTGTATTAGTGACATTCATAATGCAGTAGGGTGTTCTTCAGTAGTTTGTTTCATGTGAGGCAACTGTTGTGTCCAAACACTTTTTTTCATAAATATAATGCTTAGAAGGGTACAATTTTGCACCATTTAGTAAGGCATATTTAAAAGAAATACCGGCACAATATTAGAGAAGACCGTGGACGAGGCAGACAAGCGACAGCGATCGAAACGACAGTTTGTAAATCTTGACAAAGCGTAAAAAGAGTTAAGATTTCCGCGATTACTGCTAAGGACTTTAACACAGTAATGAAGTTGTTTGCTCATGCACATTACATTACAGAGCTCCTTCAATTCTAGTTTACGGGATAAAATATTTATGTGCCTTGTTAATGAAAACAGCCGAGCGAAATAATCTTTGTTAGCGACTTAGCTCCTCTGCAGATCGTGAAAACAGCGCTTCCGTAAGTGCGCGGCTTCGATCGCTGTCGCTGAGCGTCGAATACGAGTGCCGTGGCTGAGCACCTTTCAGCCAACTGAAGTTAGGTCTAAGTAAAACAAGAAAAAAACAGTTGTGAAGTGATATTGACAGTCGTCGTGACCATGCCCTTGCTATCAAAGGGGTTGCGACGACGGAGAGTGACTCCAGTGAATTTTGCTACACGAGCTCTCGCAACGACAACAAAAACAGCAGCCACTTGCCAGGTCGACTCGTCACTTATCGCAAACTACTTGACAAGCTAACGAACGTATATTTACGCTTGATAAACTTTATGTGACCATTTCACTTGGCGCCATTGAGACACTACATGCCCGTCACCCAAACACACGAGTTTACGGGCATCAACATATTACGAAGGATTGACGGCTCACACCTACCTTTCGAAACTGCCTTGCTGTGCTTGCATCCCGGTTTTCCACCAAAGCTGCGCAATCAGTCAGAAAAACCAAGCGTGCATGCCGTCGGTAGTCGCATGAACAAAGGACATAAAGCGGCGCCCGCGCGGAGTCTCGAACCGGAAGTCGTAGCAGAATACGCTGTACTCCACAATCCCTTGCGACAACAGAGATTTTGCTATCCACCTGTTGCCTGTACACTCTTCTTTTCCTTCTTGTTGCGCCTTTCCTGAGCGCGTTTTATTCTCTGCAGCAACTGCCCACACGCGGAAGTAATTGTTGTTGCCGGGTATCCTGAACGGAAGACACGTGATTTGGGTGGAAAACCCTGATTGCACATAATGGGTAAAATACTTTTTTTAACGATGCGCCAAGACAGGTTACGGTGATCCCTCTTTTGATAGTTTTTGAATAGGCACTATCATACGGTAGAAACCCTTTTGCAGAGCGCGGATTGTAAATCCAGCAGACACGAGCTTCATGAAAATGTAGGCGTAAATCTAGGAACTGGATGACGTCATTCTCAGGTTTCTCAAAAGGAAAACGTAGACCACTGCCGTAGACTTTTTAGTGTTCATCACACCAACAACGCAATCGTCAAGAGCAAAATTAGGAACACGTTTCAGTACAACTAAAAAATCATCCGCATACCTAAAAATTTTTAAATGCGAAGCATTTATAAGCGAACTTCGGCGACTTTGAGCGTATCTATCTATCTATCTATCTATCTATCTATCTATCTATCTATCTATCTATCTATCTATCTATCTATCTATCTATCTATCTATCTAGCCGCCTACGACTTTGTGCTCTCCTGGCCGTATCGTTAATGGGATTTATACCAAATTTGGTATGGCATAACATGACTGTATGAAGAACATCAATGGCTGGTCATATCATGAAAATCATGATTAACTTATCATGAAAAGTATGACTTTGACAAAGTCTGGTCCACCAGAGGAAACGTTAGTAAGAATATACAGTGCCAAACCAACGAAAGTCGTATTTTCTTTCTTGTTCCTTATTCTATCGGGGTTCGCGTCATTCTTTTCCTACTACTATATATATATATATATATATATATATATATATATATATATATATATATATATATATATATATATATATATATATATATATAGGGAACATCACGCTGACGGTGACGGCGAAAAGCAGCCGAGTGTGTCCATATAATTGCAGTCGCAATAAAATGTCGCTGAGAGCAGGCGCCAAACAGGATCGAATGCATACACCGCTTTTTCGTATGTAATTATTTTCATTCCAAGACAAAAAGATTAGCTTCAAATAAAAACTAGGCAATTTCAGCAGCCTGCTGTTATGAACTCCAGGACATGTTTGAAACGCTGAACGTCCGGAAGCTCTCCTTCCCTGGCACTGTCACGGTTTGAGCGCGATTACTTGGCCTGGCGATATAATTAATGTGAACACGTGTGGTGATTTGATTTGTCAATGTTTTGACTGGGCTTGTAGTCATTCTTATCTTTTCTTATATATTTTGCCACTTTGCAAAATAAACACCAGTTGGAAGTCAGTCCTCCTTTCTACTCTCCTACTGTGTCCCATTATTTTCCTATGTTCTTGTGCTGTTACATTCACCATTATGCACGCAGACCAACGAGCCCTATCTTCTAAACTTGCGCCCTAAAATATATTACCCGAGCGAGGGGGTCAGGGGTCCTGACCCCACCCTCTGTGTTCAGGCTGGGGAAGGGAGGGGCACTCCTTGCAAGTGTCCCCTCTTTCCAAAGAGCGGGAACGGAATGCAAAAGTGAAAGCAGCCGCCTTACGTTTCAAAATGCTCTGTACTTGACAATTCCCTGTTTCACATCGTAAGGAACGGGGTCGACATTGGAAGCCACGCACAGCGCTGAATTTACCACTGGCTATATTTTGGAGATTACAGCAATATCTATGCGCATTTCACCAGGCAATATATATATATATATATATATATATATATATATATATATATATATATATATATATATATATAGCAAAATGAAGCATTCAAAAACGTCTAGGAAAAGCCGGCAGATCCCGCGCACTGTGGGAATCGATGTATTGCGAAGCAGCCAGGAAGGCACAAATCATGCTGTACATAATATGCGTGTCATTATTTGCATGTTAAGACCTGTCATTTATGTTCGTCATACAGCCACGTCGCGCAATACCAATTGTGGTGTATATCAAGGTAGCGAACTGGACGCAAGCGCACCATGAGCGCGGGATGTAAATTGCGTTGTAGATGACATGCATGCCACGATTTTCACTTTACCACCTGCACTTATGTTCATTATACAGTCATGTCACTGAATACCAAATTTGGTGTATATCATGCTCACAAAACGGCCGCGAGCACGCCATGAGCGTGGAATGCAAGTCATGTGGCTCACTATCCCTCTAAGGGGTTTCTGAGTTTGCTGCACCCCGACATTGAACCACTCTGCTCAGATAGTGCTGAATTTTCCTCTTTAAGCCACATGCTCTGGCAGTGCCCTGCGTTACAGGATTTTAAGAAAGAAGAGGACTGGACGATGGCCATCACGGATCCCAGACCAGACGTCCTGCTCCAGGCTGTCCAGAGGGCCTGTGAACGAGCAGAAAGGCACGGCCTCTCGGTTCCGACGTGGGGCTAGTCGACGGCTGGGTAGGCCTACCTGGTAGGCCCGCTGCCTAGCCTCTCAGGACCCCAAATAAAGTTGCTTGCCTCTCTGTCATGTCGCTCATGACATGTCCTGGTTTCCATATCACCACTTGTCATTTATGTTTGTCATACAGTCATGTCACTCAATACCAAATTTGGTGTATCTCAAGCTACCGAAACGGCCGCGAGCATGCCATGAGCGTGGCATGCAAGTCATGTCAGACATGACAAGTGGTTTCCATATTACCACTTGTCATTTATGTTCGCCATAAGTCATGTCACTCAATACCAAATTTGGTGTATATCAAGTTAACGAAACAGCCGCGAGCGAGCCACGAGCCTGGCATACAAGTCATGTCGCACATGACATGTCATGATTTCCATATTACCACATGATTTATGTTCGTCAAACAGTCACTTCACTCAATACCAAGTTTCGTGTATATCAAGCTAGCGGAACGACCGCGAGCGCGCGATGAGCGTGGCATGTAAATCATATTTTTCATGACAACTTAGTCATGATTTTCATGATATTGTTACGGGGAGAATATATTTACACAGGCAGTGGAGTAATAGGGCTTGAGCCGCGGGACATGCACTATGTCAGTACGAGGGCTAACGACAGTGGGATCACTAGGGGTTATTTCGTAGGTGACGTCGGTGATTGGGCGTAAGATGCGGTAAGGGCCGGAATAGCGTCGAAGTAACTTTTCCGAAAGTCCAAGGCGACGCGAGGGGGGAGCAAAGCAGAACCAGAGTACCACGTGTGTAGTGGACGTCACGATGGCGGGCGTCATATATGCGCCTCTGATTGGCGTGCCTCTTGGCGTGCCTCTTGGGCGTGCCTCTTGGGCTTTCGTGATTGCTTCCCGAGCGTACTCCGACGTATAACTTAGTCTGGATGGCAGGAGTGTGTCGAAAGGTAGCGTAGGGTCGCGGCCGAACAACAGAAACAAATCACAGCATATCCACGGAGTGAATGATGATGAGTGGGCGAAGCTCCGGAGGTTCATCGGTAAACAGTGAATGTTCCGTGAATTTTCGTCCAGTACATCATCAAAGACGTGACAAACACTGTGTGTATATATACAAGAAATCTTATTTATTCGTAAATGGTAGCTAGACGTGGCTTCCGGTCCCCCTTCATTATAACGGCTTTATGGTCGGTGAAATGGAGGGATAGGGGTTCTTATATGACTCCGTAGAGGATTCCTAGAGGGGGTGAGCGTAGAGGAGAGTGAGGAGGAGAGGACGCACATCCGCTGTTGGGATGTGGAACGCGGACGCCGCTCCGTAGAGTAGAGGATTCCTAGAGGAGAGAAAGGGGGTGAGCGTAGGAGAGGAGAGAGAGGGGACGTGCGCGCCGCTCCGTACAGTAGATGATTACTAGAGAGAAAGGGGGTGAGCGTTGGAGAGGAGAGAGAGGGGGGAGGGGACACGCATGCTCTGGAGGGGTGTAGGACGCGGGCGCCGCTCCGTACAGTAGAGGATTGCTAGAGGAGAGAAAGGGGGTGAGCGT
Organism: Rhipicephalus appendiculatus; assembly: GCA_030522465.1. Lineage (NCBI taxonomy): Eukaryota > Metazoa > Arthropoda > Arachnida > Ixodida > Ixodidae > Rhipicephalus > Rhipicephalus appendiculatus. The sequence continues at coordinate 11,553 of JALIZH010022932.1, forward strand.
TGGAGAGGAGAGAGAGGTGGAGGGGACGCGCATGCTCTCGAGAGGTGTAGGACGCGGGAAGGAGGGATGGACTAAGCCCCCCGCAAGCACATCCAAGCAAGATCAAGGAATGGAGCCAACCTGGGCGACATACACCACCTGCCTAGCCCTTGTAAGCTGCCCCTCTATGCTCTCGGCCAGGACTCTATACTCCATCTCACAATTACCTTGCAGTACTGGCGAAGCTACGAGGAGTACACAGGCAGTACTCTTGCGCAGCATATGATATAGTTCCGGGCACAACTATTTTATTATTAATCATATACAAGGGTTGTAGCTGTGCTTCTTGCATGACGCGTTACAGCGATACGAAGTATGTTAGGCGTGTACTTCGCCAACTGTGAATTATTCTAGCAATTACCAGCTGGTAATCGTAATAACCTCCCTAACCACGATGACGTACAGCAACATGGCAGCCCCCATAGAGACCAGACCGTCCGCTTCCATCCGAATTGGTACTTTTTACTGGCTCTCTACTCAGACAGCAAGAAATAAGTGGTATAACCTGTCGTCGTCTCATCTGACGCTGAGGGCAAGGCATCAAGTATATTTTGTCGCTATTATTTAGATCGCTTGTTTGTTTTGATGCTGCTAGGACTACCAAGGCGGTGCCGAGCGATAAAAGTGGTTTGATGGCAACTTAACAGATGACACCACAACATTAGCGCCGGTGATGCGTTGACGATGCGAAACACCCTCAATGTTTATATTGTTTTCTGTGCCAATAATGTGCAGTTCCACTCAAGAACGGTTGGTGATGGCCGCTGAATGTGTGTCGTGGTCTTGTAGGCTCCCTAGTGCGTCGACTGAATCTGCGGAGCGTTTTAGGTCGAACATCTTGCATTTTCCGAAAGAAGCAAGTTTAGTAGCGTTTGGTGGTGTCAAAAAAGAACCCGGTGAAAGCGCCAATATGAGCGCTGCTATAAAAAGGACCGCGTTCCTCATAAACTCCAGCGAACGCGCCCTGTACAAATCGGTGTCTGAGCATCGAAGAAACGGTTAGGTGGCGTTCCCGAAGAGCTTTTCGCGTGTTGTATTAACTGCAGGGGCAAGTGTCGACAAGGTAGGCGAGCCGACGCCAAAGAGACGACGAGCAGACGACGCGATGCGCATGAACACGCCTTGAGGAAGCTTTCGCCTTTCCTATTGGCTAACAAGCCCTGCAGCTTCCACAGTGCTGCAAGGTACTTCTGAGATGGAGTATAGTGACTGTAGTGGTGGTGGACGGCCTTATTGTACTACAGTGTTCTGCTTGACATAGATGGCCACACCGCCTGCGGGACGCTCTGCTTCCTCGGTGCACACGATGGGAACTAGAGGTGCTCTGGAGCACGCTCATTCTTTATGGTCATCAGCGTCATCAGCGGGACAAGGTTAGACTAAGAGGCAGTGGCTGTAGAAGTATATCTGATGTGTGGGGGCGACGACGTCTGTGGGCAGATGTCGCATCGTATATATATATATATATATATATATATATATATATATATATATATATATATATATATATATATATATATATATATACATATATATATATATATATATATATATATATATATATATATATATATATATATATATATATATATATACGATGTTAGTTCTCCTTAATAATGTGTTTGACAAAGCAAACGAGCCCTTAAGTTCACACTCCTTTCCTTAGTTCATAACGAGGGTCTCGTTCTGGCAGACTTGTTGCCTTCAGGTGGTATGCGAGGGATTATTAGTCAGCTGCCAGCTCGTAATAAGATCACGTGCTACGTGACGCCTACTGGCAAAAAGAGTGTTTCACACTCGCCGTAATGGCAACAGGCGGCGCTGACTGACGCTCCCACGTTTAAATGAACATATATACCCTATAAAGTGGACGGGGGGATGACCGCCACCGTAGCTCAGTGGTAGAGCATCGGACGCGTTATTCGAAGGTCGCAGGTTCGGATCCCTGCCGGTGGCAAGTTATCTTTTCGTCCACTTCTCTTTCTTCACACTTACATTACAATTACTTCTAATAACGTCCCCTATACTTTCCTTGGCATCATTGTCTGTTAGTTCTCCTTAATAATGTGTTTAACAAAGCAAACGAGCCCTTAAGTTCACACTCCTTTCCTTAGTTCATAACGAGGGTCTCGTTCTGGCAGACTTGTTGCCTTCAGGTGGTATGCGAGGGATTATTAGTCAGCTGCCAGCTCGTAATAAGATCACGTGCTACGTGACGCCTACTGCCAAAAAGAGTGTTTCACACTCGCCGTAATGGCAACAGGCGGCGCTGACTGACGCTCCCACGTTTAAATGAACATATATACCCTATAAAGTAGACGGGGGGATGACCGCCACCGTAGCTCAGTGGTAGAGCATCGGACGCGTTATTCGAAGGTCGCAGGTTCGAATCCTGCCGGTGGCAAGTTATCTTTTCGTCCACTTCTCTTTCTTCACACTTACATTACAATTACTTCTAATAACGTCCCCTATACTTTCCTTGGCATCATTGTCTGTTAGTTCTCCTTAGTAATGTGTTTAACAAAGCAAACGAGCCCTTAAGTTCACACTCCTTTCCTTATATATATATATATATATATATATATGGGTCATTCCATATCAAGTGTACCAGGTCAATTTTCGACCAGCTCCGATCCTGCTGAAAAAAAATTATCCAGGTATATGTGAGTGTGATAAGTAGTTACTGAGGCGTTATTTTTCGCAAAAAAAATTTTGTGTTGCCTAGAGGGCGCTTCGAACTTTTGGCACCCAAGTGAAACTGTGTCGCGCTAAATAATTTGTATAAAATTACAGTTCTGAGGAATTACTACGAAACAATTTTTTCCATAATTTAAAGGCGCTCATCTTTCATGACAATGATAGTTTATTCATTTTAGTCTTAACTTTCTTTATTTTTGGTTTTGGCGAAAAATTGCAATATGCTGCATGTTTAGCGTATTTTATAAAAAGCACAGATTTTTTCGCGAGTAATATATTCCCATTATGTGTTTCACGGGTTCCTATAATAAATGATGAAAATACTTCGGGAGCGTACGAAGCAAAAACATTGCCACAATATTGTGACAAAGCTGGAAAAAAATGGCATTTTGACTCATGTGTAGGCTTCATTTTCTCAATGTAGCGGTCCAAGTAAAAATATGGCTTATATATTGTTGCATAGCATGATCTGTTGGCAAGACATACAGAAAGTTTCAAAAGAGTATAATTTGTTTTAAGCGAGAAAAAAATTTTCCAGCTGAACAACTACAAGGTAGTAGAAAGTTTGCCTTTGCCTCGCCTTCACTGCATAGCAGGTCAGCGCAAGATTCTAGCGGGGGGGGTGTTCGGCGGCGAATAATGCAATACATACAAAAGCTTGCCACTTGTTTTGGTAATACTGCTGTACAGAACGGCAAAAAAGGCAATAGTGCTAATTTTATGGAACGGTATCTTCCCACTTGGACCATCATAGGGCAGGTTATACTCAACCGCTTCATAGTCGCAAGGGGCAGAATTATATTGCAGTCGATGGCCTGCAATACAGTATTTGGGCGTTGTGTTTGGCTTCTGATAATTAATGCACATGGTTTTAATAATAATTAATCACAAAATTAAGGTACAGTTTACTTAAGATGTTTTTATGATGCAACAGGTATAGGCCGATGCGTGATCGCTTATCAGTGGTTTGCATGATGAAATTATGTATGCTAGGTGTACGCGTTAGAGATGATACGACATCGTGCCCGTAAATGACACTTCAGTCACCATTTCCGGAGGGATTTGAACATTTTCATCAGCCTATTTCTTAATTTTCCGAAGGTGCTGAGAATGTTCTAATTAAAAGCCCGTCCGACAATGGTGAGGGGCTTTAGCATGTTCAGCACCCTACGACCTTTAAGAAAAAGGTGGATGAAAATTGTAAATAGCAACTGGAAATGGCGCATTAAGTGTCATTTATGGGCACGATGTCGAATCATCGGCGCGACACAGTTTCACTAGGGTGCCAAAAGTTCGAAGCACCCTCTAGGCAACACAAAATTTTTCTGCGGAAAATAACGCCTCAATAACTACTTATCACACTCACATATACCTGGACAATTTTTTTCAGCAGGATCGGAGATGGTCGAAAATTGACCTGGTACACTTGATATGGAATGACCCATATATATATATATATATATATATGGTGTGTGTGCGTGCGCTCACCCTTAACAAGAAAACGATATTTTGTGGGGGAATTTATCACGAATGAGGACGAGGTTTGCCTAGATGGATTACGAGGACTAGACTTTGCCCAGGCGGCGCTGCGAAAAACGCCGCCACCAGCGCTCTCATCGCAGCCCTGGCCATAAATAGGTAGTGCAAAGAGAGCCGTCCGCAAGCGAATGTGCGTAGCTCGCTATAGAACCCCCGTCCTTTGTTTGTGTTTAGGCGCGGTTTCCTGACCTGGAAAGCTTCTTCCGTCAATCCAGCCTCGCTTCAGAAAAGTAGGAAGCTCATGAAAGCGAACAGCGTGTACAGTGCAAAAGATATTTCAGTTATTTGGGCTTACTGGAACTCGCGAGTGCAAGCGAGCATCGCATGACATCAAGTTCGAGGCACTCCGACGTGCGTTCTGTAACGCCTAAATGCGTTAAATTTGGGCATATAGAAAGTGATGAATTACATACACGAGCAATGTATCTTACGATCAGTGGTACGAAGCTCGCTTCATCAGCCGCGAATGCCACCGGCGATTTTGGCCTTTGCAGTTGCGTTCTCCATCCATCTCTCGCTGCGTTGAATTGTTTTATTACGCAGCAAGATGGCAAGTTGGGCTAGTTGGTTGACGTTCATGTTCGAAAATTTGGTTGAAACGCACTGAAAAAGCACACACAAGAAGAAGCAGACAGGACAGCGCTTACACTCACAACTGAAGTTTTATTAATCAGAAAACGTATATAAAGCAGATACATGGTTCTTCGCGCATGTATTTTATTACGCATCCTGAAATGTTCTGTTGACGGTTGTCCTCCGTTTGTATATCAATTCTGCAAATGGGAATACGTTTGTGTCCACTTTCTCTGGTGCAAGCGAAGGCAAAACCGTGGCTTCCGAGATAGGTCCGGCAATCGCGGAGACCACGGGCAAGGAAAACCTGACGGTGGTCACGGCCAACATTTTGCGAGTTACTTGTATGACGCACGTGTTAGCATTTGTTAGTTAAAGCTGGAACTTTGAGCCTTCAGTGCGTACGTGCCCGATTCTGTGTTGTGACGACCAGTTCAGATTATAGGTGGTCGCGGAGTGCGCGATGTTTATCGCGCGTTTCACCAGTCTGCATTTACCTGCCGCACGGCGCGCACCGCGGTCTGCGGCTCTGCTGAGCTTCATTGTCAAGGTTACCACGGTTCTACGTCAAGGCTGCTCAAAACAATAACAGGAGACCCAGATTATCACACTTTCTCATGCGACCGGTTTTGGAGAACGCGAGTAATTCGCTTACCCAACACGTTCGCATTGGCCTGTATCCAGCGCTCTCACCATTCTGCTTCGTGCAACATCTACGGAAATCGGTAAAACTGAAGTCCTTTACATCCGTGGCTTTACGTCCGTGGAGTGTTTTCAAGTGTAACTTTCCTTCTTCGACGTCTGATACGCACAGCCATTTAAGGACCTTAATGGGACACTAACTAGAAACATGAAGTTCAGCTGAAATGAACAGGTGCATTGAAAAATGCGTGCAGTATTGGTTGGGTCTGAAAAGATGACTTATTAGTGGAGATATTTGTAATCAAAGACAGAATATCTCTTACTCAGTTTCTCTCGCCCCAGACTGCTAAAGCGATGTCGTCAAGAATCTCATTGCTCTCAGCGAATTAGAAGGCGCCACGATGCATCACCATGTGTACAAAAGGCCGCTGCATAGCCGCGGATTTCGTGATTGCCGCGATGGATGTGGTTGCAGACTTTGAACCTCGCAGCGAAGATCTCGCCATGGAAACAGGATTGCATTTCAGTGGGTGTGAAATGATCACCCGTGCTCTAGCGGCAGCTCTTTCTGCGTATGTCTGGCAGCAACCGACGGAAAGGGAAGCCTCGTTTTCGTCGACGGCATGCGAGGCGTCCATTTGTTCAATACTGCTTATGCACACGCGTATTACAGTTCTACTACCTGTATCTTTTTAGTGTTATTGTGCGCGAGGTCCACCACTAGAGATACGGGCACTGCAATCGTTGCGACGTGCTAAGTCGGATCACGCGATGCTTCACGGAACCTTGCTCTAACGAAGGGAAGCCGGCGGCCCGAGCACGTTTTTTTAGGGGCGAAGCTCCTTAGGGTGTGGGTCTGTCCCTCCTCTGTAGTAGTAGTAGTAGGTAGGTAGCCACGTATAGTGTAATGTACCCACTACACGTGATAACGATGACGCTGATGACCATGAAGTATAAGCGCGTTCCAGACCACACATTCTCGTTCTGCCATGGGTATATACTGTATGTATAATCACACCACACCCCCGCGTTTGTGTGTCAGGTCTTTGTATGATGATCGAGTGGGCAAAATTTACGGGGATTGACGGTTTACCGGATTACCTCAGGAGCTTCGCCCACTCATCATCATTTCACTTCGTGGATATGGCGTGATTTTTTTTGTTTCCCACTTCAATCAGCGTCGTTTCACAACCAGTTCATGCGCACTGGCATATAGAAATAGGAAGAGCTTGGATAGCGTGACCAATGTTTTCGGTGGCATGGTGCTCTGGTGCTATGTGCACAATTAATGCACCACGCATACAGAAGATCAGGGTGTAATTTCATATTTATGGTTTTACCTGAAGCATAACGAATATCACGATGCATGGCTCATAAAGCTCAGAAACGGTAATAAACCGAAGTCCGGGGCACGTGTGTGCAGCAAGCACAACCAGAAGGCTATTTTTGTCAGCCGACTAGAAGCGCGAATGTTAATTTGGTGAGTGTTATGATCGGACTTTATGGCTTGGTGCCACTTGGACAATCGAAATGATTTCTACAAACTGCCCTGCTTTATTCCGGGTCAACGCTCCCCGAAGAGCACCTGTAGCGGCGACAACACGGCAATCCTGCTCTGAATCCTTCAGGGCCGTCGGCGGACCTCGTGAAACCCCCTTTCGACTCACCCGACCGACTTTGCCTTCGTGGCCCGTCTGAGAGGCACCTGCGTCGCAGCCGCTGTCGAGGAGTCATCGCTGCACCTGACTGCACGGCTGGTTTACAGGAATGTGCGTCACCTCGGCCAGGTCATTGTGCAGTGCTGTGCGAGGCCGTATTGTGTCCTGAGTGCTCATCTCCCTCGCCGACGGGCGAACTGGGCGTGCCTCTTCCCTCTTTCCAGGGTTGGGAAGGAGGCGGTGTTTGACCTTCCCATTTTGGGGCGGAGTTGAAGACATCATCTTGATTGGACTATCCTGGGCTTTATTGTTTTCCCGTGCAGAGAATCTTCGGAAGACCAAGGCCTTAAAACGGGAGTACCGAGACGCTCCAGAGATCTTCCTTCATCATGTAAAATCACGCTACCATGTAAATACTGTAAATAAACGTTGCTGTTATCAGCTCCGGCTACTTTGCTCGACTTCTCCCTGCGACTTGACACCGTGACACCCATCCTACGCACGGAGATCGGGGACCATGAAGAAGGATCCCCACATCGTGAAAAAGTGAGAAGAGTGGAACACACTTTGATAGAAAAAAAAGCAGTTTGTGAACGAATTTCTGGTCTAAAAAAAAAGACAAGAAAATAAGAAAGAAACCCTGCAGGAAAGCCTATAATAAGTATTTTTTAATTGTGAATTCGTCCGACGTCTGCCCACGAAAGTTCACCGTGTCCTTGGAGGCTGACATTGCCGGAAGAGTGCATAAAGAGCTTCTCGATCGCAACCCTCCAGCAACAAGACCGTGGGCCACGCTGGAAATATTTAATTGGATACGCGCACTCATACAAACACACGCAGGTCGGAATCAGAATCAAATCAGAATCAAATTTTATTATTACTATAAAATCAAATTGATACAAACAGTATACAGAAGGAGGTCACGTAGTCGGAGACTGAATTGTTACCTCCTGTACATGATAAACATAAAAAACAAATAAGACGTGGCATCCACAGGATGGGAAAAAAGTGCAATTATCATAACAGTATAAGTGATGTAAATTTCATAAAAAAAGAGAACATGTAAACACGAGACGCACTTAAAAACCAAAAATACGAGAGCATGCTTTAGGGGCTATATGAATGAAATGTTACGTGTTGTTGTATTGGCTGACAAAGAGCTTTTTTCAGCTCTTTCACAAATGAGTGTAGATTCATTGATTTTAGAGCAGATGGCGGTGAATTCCATATAAAAATTGAGCCGAAATGAGCGGTTTGTTTACCATAGTTAGTGCGGTTCTTCGGCAAGCAAATCTAGTGTTGTTAGTATTAAAAAAGTGAAGAAGATGGGATGATGGAAAGGGGAAGCCCATTGTTGATATGTTTAAATAAACATATGACTAGACTGTGTTTAGGCATATCGCGCACTGTAAGTACATTATAGTCATAGAATAGTTGTTTGCAGTTGGTGTCATATGAACTAGAAGTGACTATTTTAATTGCTTTGTTCTGAATAGTCTGTAATGGTGTAAGGTGAGTGTTGTAAGTACTACCCCAGGTAGTTATACAGGAGTTGATATGGGAATGAATAAATGCGTAGTATAGTGACAAGAGAATGGAACGTGAAAAAAAAAGCCGGCAGATCCCATGCACTGTGGGAATCGACGTAATGCGAAGCCGCCAGGAAGGAGCAAATCCTGTTTTATATAATTTGCGTGTCATGTTTTACATGCTACGACGTGTCATTTATGTTCGTCATACAGTCACGCGTCGTGCAACACCAATTTTGGTGTATATCAAGCTTGCGAACTGAACGCAAGCGCACCATGAGCGTGGCATGTAACTGGCGTTGTAGATGACAAGCATGCCAAGATTTTCATCTCACCACCTGCCACTTATGTTCGTTATACAGTCATGTCACTCAATACCAAATTTGGTGTATATCAAGCTAACGAAACAGCCGCGAGCGCGCCATGAGCGTGGAATGCAAGTCATGTCGCTCATGACATGTCATGATTTCCATATTACCACTTGTCATTTATGTTCGTCATACAGTCACGTCACTCAATCCCAAATTTGGTGTATATCCAGCTAACGAAACGGCCGCGAGCGCGCCATGAGCGTGGCATGCAAGTCATGTCGCACATGATAAGTCATGATTTTCATATTACCCCGTGTCATTTATGTTCGTCATACGGTCACGTCACTCAGTACTAAGTTTGGTGTATATCAAGCTAACGAAACGGCCGCGAGCACGCCATGAGCGTGGCATGCAAGTCATGTCGCACATGACAAGTCATGATTTTCATATTACCACTTGTCATTTATGTTCGTCATACAGTCACGTCACTCAATCCCAAATTTGGTGTATATCAAGCTGACGAAACCGCCGCGAGCGCGCGATGAGCGTGGCATGCAAGTCATGTTGCACATGACAAGTCATTATTTGCATATTACCACCTGTCATTTATGTTCATCATGCAGTCACGTCACTCAATCCCAAATTTGGTGTGTATCAAGCTAACGAAACGGCCGCGAGCGCACCATGAGCGTGGCATGTAAATCATACTTTTCATGACAAGTTATTCATGATTTTCATGATATGACCAGCCATTTACGTTCGTCATAGAGTCATGTTATGTCATACCAAATTTGGTATAAATCCCATTAACGATACGGCTGGGAGAGCACAAAGTCGTAGGCGGCTAGATAGATAGATAGATAGATAGATAGATAGATAGATAGATAGATAGATAGATAGATAGATAGATAGATAGATAGATAGATAGATAGATAGATAGATAGATAGATACGCTCAAACTCGCCGAAGTTCGCTAAGAAATGCTTCGCATTTAAAAAAAAAGGGCGAGACCGAATGAGGATGCGTATACCATAGGACAACTTCCTTTTGACATCTAAAATGTGGCTATGGAATTTTAAGTTTCTATCAAGTCTGACACCCAAGTAGACACAGTCATTACCAGCGTGGATCAAGTGATGTGGGATACCAATGCGGGGAACGGATACTATTGATCGCTGATATGATGAAAAGACAATAAATTGGGTTTTTTGAGGATTGAACTTTAATTTGTTCAAATCACACCAGTGTAATATGTTGCGAAGATCAGTGCTTAACTTATTTATTAAACATTGTATGCTTTTATCGGAACTACATATCGTCGTATCATCAGCGTAGAGCGAACAATTGCAATGCGTGATAAAATTAGGTAAATCGTTGATGTAGATTAGGAACAAAAGTGGCCCAAAATGGACCCTTGTGGTACTCCTATGTTAGTTGTTGTTTGTTTTGAGTAAGTACCGGAAATACTGACCGTTTGGTTTCTGTTAAGGAGATAACTACGAATGAATGACAACGCAGGGCCGCAGATTCCCATTGCTTCAAGTTTTAGGAAGAGTATGTCATGGTTAATAGTATCAAAGGCTTTTGTTAGGTCAACAAAAACAGATCCAGCTGAACTGCCTTCATCAATTGCCTTCTTGAGAAATTCACTAAGAAAAAATAAAGCGAGATCAGTAGAATACCCTGTACGAAAACCAAACTGAAAATCAGTAAGAATGCTAAACTTGTCAAGATAATTATTTACGCGCTTTTCAAATAATTTCTCGATTACTTTGCTCAAGAACGGAAGCACACAGATGGGCTGGTAATTCGTTACCAATGAACGGTCTCCTTTCTTAAATACTGGGGTGACTTGAGCGCGCTTGAGTTCGCGGGGAAAAAGTCCCCGTTTTAAATATCAGATTAATGAGATCTGCAAGAATCTGAGATATAGAGAAAGCAATCAACTTTATATGTGATGGACTAATGTTGTCTAGACCAGCGCTTGTGGTTTTTAGATTACGAATAACGGCGGTTACTTCATCGGCAGAAGTGGGGAACAAATAGAATGAATGGGGTAAGCGAGTGATCAGCTCACAGCGCAACATAAGACGAAGACGTAGAAGAAGAATGTGACAACACCAGCGTCACATTCTTCTTCTACGTCTTCGTCTTATGTTGCGCTGTGAGCTGATCAAAACGAACTACACCCAACTAGCCCAGATTTCCCTTCTTGTAAGCGAGTGGTTTGGTAATCTAAAACTTGGTCTGACGGCACATTGTCTGAAAAAAAGAAGTCACTGAACGTGTCAGCAATGCCACGTGGATTTGAGTGCTCAATGCCATTATGAATTATAGAAGTAATGCCTCCTTGGTCGCCGTTTCTGTTTAGAAAAGAATTTACTATTTTCCATTTTTTATCAGAGTTACTTCCACAATCCAATATTTTTTGTTCGAAGTATAATCTTTTTGCTCTTTTTAACTGCGCACATAGATGATTACAGTATTTCTTGTACCTTGCTCTTAGCTTAAAATTAAAAGGCTGTTTCTTGGTTTTTTTGTAAAGATTCTCACGTCTGCGCATTGCTTTGAGTAATATATCAGTTAGCCATGGGTTTTGCGGTGACGCAATGACCTTCTTGCATTTTTTCTTGTGCGAGTGGGAATGGAAGTAATGTAAAAGTAAAGATAAAAAGCGCGAGAATGCTTCTTGAGGGTCGTTAGTTTCCTTTACAGCGAGCCAGTCTGATTTAGTAATGGTCCCGATAAGTGCTTCCTTATCTAAAACAAGCTTGTGAAAGAATGTAGAACTGGAAATGGCAGTTGAAGTAGTTGTAAGAATAATGGGATAATGGTCGGTGATATCACTTATAAGAATGCCTGCTTCAGGAGTGACCAATAGGTTAGATAGCGCATGATCGATCAGTGAGCTTCCATCATCACGAGAAAAACGTGTTGCTTGAGTAATTAGTAGGGGTGTGCGAATAGTGGAATTTCATCTCGAATCGAATTCGAATCGAATAGTGCCGAATAGTGGCCAAAAATATCGAATATCGAATCGAATATCGAATACTAAATATTTTGTTGAAAGTTGAAGGAAAGAACAAAGAAATGCAATCTGCTCATGTCCTCGAGCACATAACGCGGTGAGTGACTTTCACCGAAAGACTGCAAGTTGTCATGCAGAAACACAAGCAGCATGACCTGGCTGCAGACTTTCTCGCCGTGATGTTACGGTTTCCTGCAGTTGAAAACATGTGCTCACTGGGCGTCTCAATAGTAGGGATGGGAAGGTATCGCAAATAAATTTTGGCGATACCTGGATAAAGTGCAGCTGTATGCGCTTTCGACTATTTCAAAGGATCGTCCTTTCTTAGGGTCAGGAGCTCATTAAAAAAAATTTTGAACCATTTGACTATATGGTCTGAGCTCAATGCTGGCTATTTGTTGACGATAGCGGTTCGACAGTCTTCCAGACTGTACTCTGGCCTTTTCTACTAGAGCCGTGACGTGCGAAAATGGCATAGTTTCTTTTAAAGTAAACATGCACTCACTTTTGAACCAGTATATCAGTGAAAGTTTTAACGGAAGGCCTTCTGTAACGACGTTAGCGTTAGTTTTGGCCACTCCACCCTAACCAAGTTCCACAATTGGCCTTTGCACACTTTCGATATTCGTCTAGTCGAATTATTCGAAACTTCGAATACTAGCTATTCGAAAGTCGAATCGAATTATTCGATTAAGTATTATTCGATTCGAATTCGGAACTCGAATATTCGCACACCCCTAGTAATTAGGCACTCGTATCCGTAACTGTGATAGCAGCTAGAATATGTCTTGACGTTAGCAGATGAGGTGTCAAGCAGGTTGATATTTATGTCACCAACGATAAGTACATTTTTATTTCCTGATGATACTGATTCTAGCAGATTATCTAAAGCGCTACAAAAGTCGCTAATGGAGGTGGAGGGTGAACTATAAATACAACCTAAAATAAAAATTTTGTTGTCAATGTTAAGCAACAAATGATCAAATTCTACCCATACAGCTTCACAGTTAGGTAAGTTTAGAGCAAGGTCATGTCGTCGCTTGAACGCCAGGTTTGATAAAACATAGATGGCTGCTCCACCATGACTGCTAGAATGTCTATGTGCGTATTCAGATGAGTAGTTGGGGAAGCAGAAAAGATCCTTATCATCGTCACAAAGCCAAGTTTCAGTGACACAAATGATAGGAAACGGCTTTGGGATTAGTGAAAGAAGATTGTGAATGTCATCATAATGTTTTCGCACACTACGCGCATTTAAGTGAATAAGTGAACATGAACTGTTGGAAAGGAATTGATCCAACTCCGAAGTGTATAGGTACACTGACATGATGAATCAAATACAGTGATAGCGGAAAAAACAAAAAAAACAACAAACGGATATCTAGATTATAAAAGAGAGGTCAGATTCCTTAGCAATGCGGTAGACCTGACTGTCGATAGTTTTCCTTGCTTTAATGGCACAGTTATCGGTCCATAGGAATCTCCAATTATTGGCTTTCTTTAGAGTTAGAGCCTTGGTGAATAATGATTTATTCAATGGCGTTAGGTGGTCATTTACGTACACAGGGCTGTTGATTGCGGAGGAGTTACCAAGATCGCCGAGGCATAACTTAGCTTTACGTGCCTTAGAAATGAATTCATTTTTCTTCGAACGCGAGCAAAATCTGGCAATAACATTCTTTTTGTCCTTGACTTTCGTCGGGACTCGGTGCACAATGTCAAGGTCACAAGGCGTAAGGAGGCATCCTACAGTATCGCCGACTTTTTGCAAAATCGCTACACAGTCTTCCCCTTGAGTGCAGAGAACGCCCTTGTTCTCTACATTGTTGATCCTGGACTACTGGTACAATTCTTGAACCTTTTTTGAGAGCAATTCGTTTTCGTTCAACAGCCTTTTGTTATCGGCGGCAAGTGCCGTTTTTTCTGAGCGCAGTGTCTCAACAATACCATTCAGCATTTCCATACTATGTTTTAAATCGTCAATCTCATTTTTTGAGCTCCTTAACATCAATCCCTGAAGACTTCATTCTTAACAAAACTTTACCGAACACATCATGAGCCAGACGGTCAGTCTCGTTGCTGAACTTCTCATCAATCGCATCAATGCGCTTCGCAAGCTCGGCACACGTCGGCATTTCTTAACAGGTTTCAGTTACACCATAAATGGCAAAAAACAGCACTTCGATAGCACCAGCAACAGCGAATTGAACAGGGATGACACCTTAGAAGACAGAACTACTAACCTGCACAAAAGACAGAGTTCACTTCAATACGTGACCATCCCGCTGCTGCTGCTGCAATGGAGCCTTGGCGGAATCGGTAGCTTTATAAGTGGCACTTGAGACCAGAAGCGTCACACAGTAGGGCCGCAGGAAGCTTCTTCCGCTGTCGCCGGGCTGCCCTCAACGGGTTGACAGATCGGCAGGGACGACGAATTCGATCAGCCAAGACCTTTGGTAGCTCCTCCTGACGGCGGCAGAATGCCCTACACCTGCCGGTAATCCCACTGGAAGGGCATGATGCGATATCTGCACAAAAGACAGAGTTCACTTCAATACGTGACCATCCCGCTGCTGCTGCTGCAATGGAGCCTTGGCGGAATCGGTAGCTTTATAAGTGGCACTTGAGACCAGAAGCGTCACACAGTAGGGCCGCAGGAAGCTTCTTCCGGTGTCACCGGGCTGCCCTGAACGGGTTGACAGATCGGCAGGGACGACGAATTCGATCAGCCAAGACCTTTGGTAGCTCCTCCTGACGGCGGCAGAATGCCCTACACGTGCCGGTAATCCCACTGGAAGGGCATGATACGATATCTGCACAAAAGACAGAGTTCACTTCAATACGTGACCATCCCGCTGCTGCTGCTGCAATTTAGCCTTGGCGGAATCGGTAGCTTTATAAGTGGCACTTGAGACCAGAAGCGTCACACAGTAGGGCCGCAGGAAACTTCTTCCGGTGTCGCCGGGCTGCCCTCAACGAGTTGACGCAAGGACATAAATGAAGGGGGGGGTCAGAACCCTCTAAAAAAGTTTCTGGCTGCGTACCGGGCAGGTTCATGCTTAAAATCATGCTTATGTGTGTGAGGCTTACACCGATCTTTTTTATTCTCCTTTTATCTCATTTCTTCTCATGGGCTTGGATAGCAACAGAGAAAGAGGGAACAACGAGAGGCATTCTAAAGTCGTGGGGCTAAGGTGTGCTCGTGCAAGAGCTGCAGAATATAGCGCCAGCCTTTACCTCCTTGAGAATCACTTCAGGACGGAATATACATTAAACCAGGCGAATACGGGCAGTGCTGCTTACGCAGACAAAGCACCGGGAAAAAGTGTCAGAAGTCACAGACTTCCAGAGAATTTTGTCTCGTTTGTTGAAGCGAGGGAGCGCCCTTTACCTAGTCAGAGGTGTCTGTAGCTTTACGGGTGATTCCGGGGAAAAGGAAAGCGAGGAAGGGGGGCAGAGTGTTGGAGCAGTAGTGTGGGGGGCACGCCCCCACTGCTTTTAAACCTGTGGGGGCGACGGCCCCCCCTGCACCCCCCGGTTCCGGAGCCCCTGCTAAGAGGAGCTTCGCCCCTAAAAATGGAGAGAACCCAGTGGTATCGTGTCGAGAAAAATTATACGCAAATGTGACAAACGGAAACGTAGTGTCCCAGTCGCGACGGTCGGCGGAGACATACATAGATAGCATGTCAGTAAGAGTTCGATTGAGGCGCTCGGTTAGACCGTTGGTTTGCGGATGATAAGCAGTTGAAAGCTTGTGTTTAGTTGCGCAGGATCGTAGAAGGTCATCAACCACTTTGGAAAGGAAGTAGCGGCCTCGGTCAGTGAGGAGCTGCCGAGGGGCGCTGTGGTGTAGGATGACGTTTTCCAGGAGAAAGTCGGTGACATCAGTTGCACAGCTAGTTGGAAGAGCCCGTGTGATAGCGTATCGGGTTGAATAATCGGTTGCTACTGCGATTCACCTATTGCCTGCAACCGATGTAGGAAAAGGGCCGAGGAGATCAACACCGACGCGGTAAAATGGCTCTGATGGCATGTCGAGAGGCTGAAGGCGTCCGGCAGGAAGGTTGGTAGGTTTTTTCGTCGTTGACAAAGATCGCACGCAGCAATATAACGGGAGTCGTCGCGGTACAGACCAGGCCAGAAGAAGCGCCGGTGAACTTTGTCATATGTCCGGGACACGCCGAGGTGACCGGCTGTCGGTATATCGTGAAGCTGGGCGAGAACAGTCTTACGCAGGTGAGGAGGAACGACGGGCAGTGTGTCGGGGCCGTCAGGACGCATGTTGGAACGGTACAATACAACATCATGAAGCTGAAACATTCGAAGAGAAGGGTCAGGCGTCGGCGATGTTAGCCGTTGAATGATATCGTGCAAGAAGGCGTCCCGCCGTTGCTCGACTCCGATATCGTTAAAAGCGGACAGAGAGAGAACTTTGGTAGATAGGGTGGCCGTAGAACTGTCTGGTGGGTCGACAGGATATCGGGACAAGCAGTCGGCATCTTGATGCAAGCGGCCTGTTCTGTACACGACTGAGTAGTCGAATTCTTGAAGGCGCAGCGCCCAATGACCAAGGCGGCCTGAAAGATCTTTCAGGGACGAAATCCAGCACAAAGCATGGTGATCAGTGATGACTGTGAATGGCCGGCCGTACAAATAGGGGCCAAATTTTCCAACAGCCCAAACGAGCGCCAGACATTCGCGTTCAGTAATGGAGTTCTTTCGCTCAGCATGAGAAAGATGGCGGCTGGCATACGCAACAACGCGTTTCCGACCTTGTTGTGTCTGGGCTAGGACTGCACCGATGCCATGGCCACTTGCGTCGGTACGGGCTTCTGTTGGAGCTGAGACGTCAAAGTGGGCGAGAATAGGTGGAGATGTAAGCAGTCGTATCAGATTGGAGAACGCATCCACTTGCTCAGGGCCCCAGATGAAGGCAGCGTCTTTCTTGAGGAGCTAAGTGAGAGGGCGCGCAACGTCGGCAAATTTTTTGACAAAGCAACGGAAGTAAGAGCAGAGGCCAAAGAAACTGCGAACGTCTTTGAAACAAGTTGACACAGGAAAGTCTTTCGCTGCCCGTATTTTATCTTGATCAGGGCGAACACCGAAGGAATCAATGCGATGTCCGAGCACAGAAATTTTACGACGAGTGAGGTGGCGCTTGGCCGAATTTAGCTGCAGGCCCGCCTTACGGAAGACAGATAAGATCTTCGATAGCCTTTCAAGGTGCATCGCAAAGGATAGAGAAAACACGATTACATCATCCAAGTAGCAGTGGCAGATGGACCACTTGAAGCCATGCAAAAGGGCATCCATCATTCGTTCAAACGTGGCGGGCGCATTGCACAAACCAAATGGCATCACTTTAAACTAGTAAAGGTCATCGGGAGTGATAAAGGCCGTCTTCTCACGGTCCATTTCGTCAACGGCAATTGGCCAGCACCCGGAGCGCAGGTCGATGGAAGAAAAATATTGCACGTCGTGAAGGCAATCCAGGGAAGCGTCAATGCGTGGCAGAGGATAGACGTCCTTCTTGGTGATCTTGTTTAGGTGCCGATAATCAACGCAAGATCGCCAACTGTTGTACTTCTTCTTAACACGAACAGGGGACGCCCATGGACTGCAGGAAGGCTCGATGATATTCCGAGAAAGCATTTTGTCAACTTCTTGTTGGATTATCTGTCGCTCAGTACGGGAGACGCGGTAGGGTCGCCGATGGATTGGTCTCGCATCGCCTGTGTCAATCCGATGTTTAACAACCGACGTTTGTCCGATAGGGTCGTTGCCAAGGTCGAATATGTCCCAGAAGGACTCAAGGAGAGTGCGTAGTTCATCAGCATGTTCGGTCGAGAAGTCGGGTGCAATCATCTTCGTTCAGGCGTCTTGTTCTGATGGAGTACAGGGGAAGTCTTCTCTACACACGAAGCTCTGTCGTATCCTGGGGTTGAAATGTGGCAGTCTGCCGCCGGCATGATTTCCGCGAGTGAAATGCCACGAGGGAGAACCTGTGCACACAGGCCAAAATTCACTAGCGGTAGACAGGATGCCTTGTCCGTTATTGTAACGACAGTGTGCGGAAACACAACGTTGTGCGAAAGCAGGACGTCAACATTGGGAGACACTACAAAGTCACCGTCTGGTACAGGTGCTACGGGGAGACTCCGAGATACGCAACCGTCCGTTGAGGAAGACGAATGTGTTTTGCAGAACAGAGCCGACTTGGAGGGCACGCGGGAGGATCAACCGCAGAAGGTAGAGTGAGTTGCACCACACCGGCAGAACAGTCTATCAAGGCCGAATGTTCTGAGAAGAAATCAAGTCCCAAAATTAGGTAGTGAGGGCAATGTTCCAGGACGTAAAACATAAGCGATGTGTGTTGTCCCGCGACGCTTACACGAGCTGAACACACACCCATCACAGCAGGTGTTCCACCATCGGCAGTCCAGACAACAACAGTTGGGGCAGGAGTCAGGACTTTCTTCAAGCGTGTTCTAAGGTCAGCGTTGATAACCGATAAGTCCGGGCAGTGTCAATAAGGGCCGTAACTGGTACACCATCCACGTCAACATTGATAAGGTTCCGATGTGCGGGCAGGGTCAGTAGAGGATTTTGGCACGGGAGTTGTTGCAGCATCACCTCTAGGAGCTGCTCCCGTCAGTTTTCCGGAGGTGAGCGCCGGAAGGAGCGTGGGGACGGCAATCGACGAGATGGGGGCGAGTGGGAGAAACTGCGTTGCGGTGAAGGTGAGCGGCTCGGTCGAGTGGGCAAAGTGTCCTCAGGCGTTAGCGGCTCTGTTTGCGGCGATGAGCTTGAATTACCGGCAGATTAGCGATGGGAAAGCCATGGTGTGAAGTTAGACCAAGCACGGCAGTGACAAGAAATATGGCCGACACGACCACAGCTGAAGCATATTGGCCGGTCGTCTGCTGGGCGCCATTCCTCCGGGTCGCGATAACGTGGGGGAGCAGGAAAACGGCGGTTGCGTGTGACAGCGACAGGTGGACTTGGTGGGACATAGTCAGGTCGATGAATAGCGCAGATGTTCAAACCGACATTGGCCAATTCCTGACGCATGACGGTCTGGATGAGGGGAGACGCTGGCGTGATAGTTGGTGGAGTTGAGGGTTGGTGACGTGCGTGGAGCCGCAGCTTCAATTTCCCGGCGGACAATCTGGACAACGTCGCTGGAACATTCTGTAGAAGGCCGGCGGGGGTCTTCGCAGGTGGACGTAGCAGCCGTGTTGGGTAGGCGTGCAAACTGGTGGAGAATGCGGTGGCTCTTGGGTTCCTCAAAGCGTCGGCATTCAGCAATGATGTCTTGTACAGTAGATGAGTTCCTGAATACAAGAAGGTGAAAGGCGTCATCGGCTATACCCTTGATTACATGGGCGACCTTTTCGGCTTCGGACATCTGCGAAACACCTTGCGGCACAAAGCGAGCACGTCCTGGATGTACGTGAGCTTGGACTCTGTGCATGTCTGAGCACGAGACGCGAGCTCTTTTTGGACGGAGCGCGGACGTTCGACAGGCCTTCCAAATAGTTCCGAAGCTTCTGCTTGCGTAACTCCCAGCTGGTCAGCTCCTCCTCGTGCGTTTCGTACCGTCGACCAGTCATTTATGTTCGTCATACAGTCATGTTATGCCATACCAAATGTGGCACAAATCCCAATAACAATACTGCCAGGAGAGCACAAAGTCGTAGGCGGCAAGACAGATAGATAGATAGATAGATAGATAGATAGATAGATAGATAGATAGATAGATAGATAGATAGATAGATAGATAGATAGATAGATAGATAGATAGATACGCTCAAAGTCGCCGAAGTTTGCTAAGAAATGCTTCGCATTTAAAAATTACACCATCTCCCGCTAAAGGAAACCATGTCTAGATGCGAAGCAGCGGGCGCTATCGCTTACACTGGCGGCGGCGTTGACGCTGACGATCATCGCGGCGTTGCGCAGGACAGAAACCTGGGGAGGCGCAAAGCACGCAGTGATGGACCGGCGTTTCCTACTGGAACATGCCAATCGCTGCTAATGGGCAATGAGAAGGTCCGCGCATTGTGTGGAGAGGGTACGCGCATATGCAGTAGGGGTGGTCAGGCCGCATACCACCACCAGATTGAACTCCGCCATAATCTGCTTCGCATCTAAAAAATCATAGAATCCCGAGAAATTTCGAAACGCAACAAAAAGTGCATGATTGCAGCTTCGCTTGCTCTTAGAAGATACGAAAGTGAATTTCTCACGATTTTGAAGTGTGTGATATCGATGACGGGTTGTTGTTTCCTGTGACTGCAATTTTTCGTATGTCATGCCTCCAGTTGTCATGGGACTAAAATCACGTAACATCATGCAACATCTAGTCACGTGACTAAAAATCTGGTAAAATCCCGCAGCATCACGTAGCTATTGACGCGAAATGTTTCCGCCAAAACTTTTCGCAACAACCGGGTGGCGCGGGGCAGCCCCAGCGACTGCACTGGACTCTAATAAACTTGTACACTCTCGCACAGGTGGGTAAAATCAGATCACGTAACTGCTAGTGACGCGACACTTTCCCTCCAGAACTACGTAACACGTGCGTAGTGTGGGTAACGGACCGAATCCTGAGAAAAATATCAAAGCCAAGCCATATGCTAGTATTACTAGCCAGAACTTTTACCTCTAGCAAAAAACTTGGCATTACTAGCAAGAACTTACACATCCAGCTTTACCGGGCATTAGCGTTTAGTTCGCGTGTCCTTCCACCACGTGCCGCATGGCTTTTATCTTTTTGAATCTCGCACGAAGTCTAGAGTTGCATCACGGCAAGAAAAAAAAGGAAAGAAACAAAAAAAATTGTTCAGAACACGCAGTTTGGCGACTTAGCTTGGCCTACCGCCGTTCGTCGTTATCGGCGACAAAGATAAGACCGCCGGCGACTTGGAGCGTTAAAGCGGCTAGTCATTGCTCGATTCTTCGGCATAGACTCGTATTACGCTTGTGAAAAAGAAAACGGTGCCAGACTGCATCGGAGATTTTGAAACGGCAGCCAAACGTATTCATTTATGTCCTTTTATTTTTTTTTCTTTGTACACCAGAGGTGTTACAGCCGCCATTTGTCCGGTTCGCGATGTAGAGAAGAAACCATCATCATGCCGACGTGGCCACGTCAAGCCAACTTAAGAATAGCTGCACCTAGTTAATCCGAAGTAATCATAAAAAAGCCTTATGAAGCCTTGATGAGTATGGCAAAACCGAATTAGATACGCACAACTAAGCTGATGAAGTAACAGCTTAATAAGACCTAATTAAGCCAAGCTGAGATTCTCGTGTGCCCGGTCATGCCGAGCTCGGCAAGATGTGCCAAGCTAAGCCTAATTAATAATAATGAAGGCTCAGGAAGGCTAGTGCTAAATCGGCGAATTATCTAATTAAGCTAAAGTTGACAAGGATTGCAAGCTGATTGAGGCCAAGCCTCGAATATGCAACTATGTTTATTAGCATATTGCCACGTGCGTTTCTTAATATCACTTTTGTTGTACTCGGTTTTCGCCCACAAAGACTGTCCGCATGCTCAGCGCAAACCGCGCATCATTGTTCTAGAAGCCCCACGAATATTGTAGATCGTTGTGTTAAGATTGCGCGCAAAACGCGAACACTTGCGCTTATTCCAGAGCTTTGCGCGAGAACCAGTGATAAGGCTGGAATATTCGATGACACACGTATAAATGCCGACGCATTTCACCGCTTGTCAGTTGATCGACGGAACAGAGTGGCGCAGCGGAAGCGTGCTGGGCCGATAACCCAGAGGTCCTCATCACCGACAGAGGTACGTCGTTTACTGCTGACCTAACTCAGGCGATCCTAAGATACAGCCAAACTAACCACCGCCGGACCACCGCGTATCACCCACAAACCAATGGCTTGACCGAGCGTCTAAATAAGACCATCGCCGACATGCTGGCTATGTACAGCCGCCCATTTTTTAACCTGAACACACGAGCGTCAACCACCGAGTCAATAAGCGCCAATTCCCGGCGTCGTGGTGTCCGGTTTCCGGAACAGCCTGGGTGAAGGCAACTGCACAGGACTGTTCATCAGGCACATTCGCGTATTGTCGTTAATTTCACTGCCGTGCTTCGTTATACGGCGATTATTGACTGCACGTTCGACGCTACCGCGTTCAGGTAAAAAAATGGGCGGCTGTACGTCCACGTCGAACACAAGACGTGGGACGCACTCCTTCCGTATGTGACCTTCGCATACAATACGGCCATGCAGGAGACGAAAGCTGGTCTACGAAAGGAACCCGGAAACGACGCTCGACGCCATGCTACCGAACGTCGCTGACGAAGAAAACCTCGA
This sequence comes from Rhipicephalus appendiculatus, assembly GCA_030522465.1. Lineage (NCBI taxonomy): Eukaryota > Metazoa > Arthropoda > Arachnida > Ixodida > Ixodidae > Rhipicephalus > Rhipicephalus appendiculatus. The sequence continues at coordinate 33,919 of JALIZH010022932.1, forward strand.
CGTCACCGTCTACCTACAGTGCGCTGAAGAAGCCCGACATCTCGCCCGGCTACGCATCAAGAATCAGCAGACGACGCCGCTACAACCTTCGACGACGCTTCGTGGAATACCAGCCCGGCGACCGCGCTTGTGTGTGGACGCCGATACGCCGACGTGGACTTCGTGAAAAACTTCTTCGGCGATACTTCGAAACATACAAGGTGCTTCAACGTCTCGGTGCTCTGGACTACGAGGTCGTCGCGGACGGCATTACGAACTCTCAACATCGCCGTGTGCGATGTTGAGAGTTCGTAAGTTGTCCTGAAGTTGTCCATGTCGTGCGTCTGAAGCCGTATTACGCGCGTTGGCGAACCTGAGGAATGGACTTATTTTGCGTTATTATTGTACTTTCTTTCTTTATTGTTGTGATTTTTGTTGCATGTATTTTCCCCCCGTGTTCTTTTTAAGCATCGGGACGATGCTTTTTCAGAGGGGGTATTGCCATGCGCGTTTCTAATTTTCACTTTTGTTGTACTCGGTTTTCGCCCACGAAGGCTGTCCCCATGCTCACCGCAAACCGCGCCTGATTGTTCTAGGAGCCTCGCGATTATTGTAGATCGTTGTGTCAAGATTGCGCGCAAGACGCGAACACTCAAGCTTATTCCAGAGCTTGCGCGACAACCAGTGATAAGGCTGGAATATTCGATGACACACGTATAAATGCCGACGCGCTTCACCGCTTGTCAGTTGATCGACGGCCGACGCTCTGTTCGCCGCTATCATTGCATAGCGTGCCTTCCTTGCTATAAATTAACTTTCCGTTTCTCGGCCACAAGTTCGGCCAAATAAAGAGTCTCGTCTTTGACACGTCGCCTGCTGCCTTCGTCGACGTCACGACCTCGTGACAATATTTACGCTTACCAAACCATCGTTAGGCTTAGGTTGACTTGGGAATTGAGACAAAACCTCGAATATGCAAGTTAGGCCAGTAAAGGAAATTCAAGTTTTAAGGTGCTTGGCGTTGTGCTTGCCAAGCGATTCCCAGTGAAGCCCTATTGATACCTAGGCAATAATCGTGAATCGCAATGTGGTCAAGTCAGGCCCATAGCCAGGGGGGTGACCTAGGGGCCCGGGCCTCCCCCCGAAATTTGGATGGAGGGGATTGTTTTCCCGAGGACAAATAAAAGAACTACGTGTTTTTCAAGGCCTTCAACAAGCCCCCCCCCCTCCCCCCGAAAAAAATTCCTGGCTACGGGCCTGGATCACGTGAACACTTCGTGCGTGGGCGTGTGAATGCACGTGTGCCTAGTAAAGCAGGAGCAGCCGAGTGCCGATCAGCTCTGCTCTGCCCCAGCGTTGCTCGACTCAGCGCAAGCTGTACAAATTTTTTACAGTGTCGGAATACTTATCTGGCTGCACAGAAAGCGGTGACACTTCAAATATAATTGTTAGGGTCAGAAACAACAAATAATCGGACACAAAACAGCGAAAGTAAAAACGGAGAGACAATGAAAAAAAGAAGTGAATAACGAAAGATAAAATATAGAGAAACAAGGGAGGCCGACCAACTCCACTGTTGGTTCCAGCCATGTGCCACTATTGTAAGACGCGCGACTTTTTTGGTTTTGTTGTTGTTTGTTTTCACTTCTAGCATAGTCCGTCAATGCTTCTTATGGTGACCAAACTTCCACCTCAGTTTCACATACAGCCATTGGCCGCCGCCAGAGGCGCAGCTGTGCTTGAGAGGCGATGTGCACGTTGCTTTCGCTGGGATTGTGTGTGGAACAGCTTCAGTGTTTTAGCTTTCCAAGCTTCCGCGACGGTCGCTTTGCTTTCACACATTTACTTTAAGCACTCAGCATCCATAAATACCTGCCTGAACGGGCTTTCAGTTTTAAAATGACCAATCAGGAGGGGAAAAAAAAGCAGCTCAATACTTGCAGCTCGCGGGGGTATCAGCCCCAAAAAATACAAATATTGCGGAGTTTACGAGCGAATACCATGGTATGATTATTACGAATTCCGTAGCGGGGGACTTCTGAATAATTTTTGCACCTAGGCTCCTTTTACATGTACGTAATTCTCAGCGCACTGGTGTTGATGCATTTCGCCCCCATCGAAATGCGGTCGCCGTGACCTGTCAAGCTCGTTTCGTCTCAACACTATAGGACACTACGAAAGGAACAGCTTTTTAATATTCTCGTGAAGTTAAACACCGCGCATTCGCAGCGAAGTGTCAGTGGTGCCACTCGAAAACAGTGGCACAAATGCGAGCTGTTTCACACCTACTCGCCCTCCACAGATTCCCAATTTGTTAAACTGTGAGCAGTATCTCAGTCCTTCTGGCTGCATCTTAACAGATCAAACCAATCGAGAGTAATTGTTTTGCTTCTTTTAAAGGGCCCTCACCCCTACCCCTCCCCGCGTTCAAAGGCGAGGTAGTCATTTTTTCCTCGCCTTCGCTACCCTTCGCACAGGCGATGTATCCTCCTCGCCACTTACTTCTTAAAAGCACGTGAGCAATGTCAGCACTAACGCTCGAGTCTACAAGCCCTTTTCACGAAGGCCCGCCGCCAGGGCGCGCCAGCATGCCACAAACAGGACGCGCTCCCTAGAAACTTCCCGCGGCTTTGCCCGCTGCATGTTTTTCGTGGGGTGGTTGGCGTTTCACCTTAGCAGTACATGTTTCATGTACTCGAGCGTATCGCACAACGCGTACGGCGGTGCTTCAAGTGCTGGCTAAAGCACCTCCCTTAGACCTCGAATTGGACCTACTATGCGCATAATTTCAACTATTCATCCTAAGACAGCCAATTTGCTACGGACCTGCGTACTATCATCCGCATGCGGTAAAATATGCCATGGAGCATGCATCCGTCTGAGCGGTGCCAATGTACCTTTAACAATCTTACAACGGCGGAGGCGGTAGTCACGTTCCAAACCCTGGCTCTTCACGTCTACACAGACGGATCATATACTCCAACATCGTCAGGATCTGCCATCGCCATACTCACGCGTACGGAAAGAAAAGTCAAGGTGGCCCGCTATCGCTTGGTAAACGCTAGTGGAGCGTACTGTGCAGCGACGTTGGCATTCACGGAAGCCTTGCTTTATTTAACAGAGAAACCTCTCCTCTGCCCGGTTAATACATAAACCGACTGTCTATCATTGCTATCGGCTCTGACCACATTGAAAATAGCGGACGCCAAAGTTTTGAGGATAAACCGCTTAATTAGCTCGTTAGCCAAGAGGTCCCGGATACGGCTCTTTCACGTCCGAAGCCACTCGAACATATACGGTAACGACTTGGCGGACATGGCGGCGGCTTCTGCGGCGAAACACGGCATAACGCGATCATCCAAATTATCAATAGTTTCACTCCGCACTAAATTTTTGAAAGAAATGATTTTACAGTGGTACAAAAATTGACATAAAGACAATGGGGACACAGAACTATACAAATAGGCACCGGATATAAATTGCATACATAAATATTTCCCGCCACCCAAACCAGTCTTCAGGATAAATACGGGACACGGCCGCTTTCCATACTATCTCTCACGATTATGATTAGCAAGCAGTAATCTCTACTACTGTCGTCCGCCGTGCGAATCATTCTTGCATTACCTGAACGAGTGCCCCATGGCGGCTTACCTGGCCTATGTATTGGACTGGCGTACTGCGATGCCCCACTTGAAGAGACAGCTTATTGGCGCCTGTTACAAAACAAACGTAACCGCGCTATCTTGATCCGCATGGAGCGGTTGGTCAGCCAGGCATTGCCGGATTTTTTGGCTGTGGCGGGAAATCCGGATGCAGAGTGAGGGCCCTCTGATATATGCCCCTTGGGTGAGCTAAGTACACACACTCATGCATGGAGCATGGACACGCAAATGAACGCTATTGCGGACGTTACTACGCGCTCCTCCCGTGTTGCCTCAGGCATCTCACACGAGACCATGAATACGGGCTTAAGACCCCTGATCATTTATAACGCGAAACACTAGCTGCTGTTCGGCGCTGTGGCTGGTGCACTCTGAACTACTTGGGACGCCAGACACTTTTTCAAGCGGGCATTGGTGCATGACACCAAGCATCTCTCTACGCCTAGGTCTCGTTCTAAGCCGTGGCTAGCTTCGTCCCAGCGACTTGGAACACGGCAGCGTACAGGTGGTTTACCCAATCATAGGTTCTCACTGGATAATGGCCCAGACTACGCCTCAGTTCGCTTGCGCACTCTGTCCACCGCTTTCGAAAGCAATGGCTGCTGTTTGGCGCTGTGGCTGACCCTCTCCTAGCTTCTTGGGAGGCCAGAATCGGGTCCAGGAGAGCACTGGTGCACGACACCACCCATGTGTTTACGCCTGGTTCTGACTTGAAGCCTTGGCTGGCTGCCTTCCAGCGACTTGGAAAGCGGCAGCCTGCTGTGTTCCTTTTCTTGATAGTGAATTGGATGGCGAAATAAAGTAAAATACTGCATTGTCCTTATACCCACTCCGTGTTTCTTCGAGTCGGCTGGTCCGCACAAGTGCGGGCGCTTGCTTCTCGCGCGGAGTGGCTGCCTAGCATGCGCACTCCGTTATGCTGGGCGGCCACTCCGCTTTTCTCATGCCGTTTAAGTTTTCAGGTCCTCGCTCATCACTGCAGGCTTCATTCATCGAGGTCCCTTTCAGGCAAGGCCTCCTGAACCATTACCTACGGAGGACCCTAGTGGTCTTCCTGACCACATTGCAGCCTGCCTCGTCTTACCTGCCACCTTCATACTTTAATCAGGGGGCGGAAACTCCCTATACCTCCCATGTGACGCGCTCTCGAAGGCTGGTACGCAGGGGCTGCACCGCTTTTACTACTGGCGGCTGCCGGGCATCTAACTAGAAGTAAATCACAAACAGAACATTTCGTTCGTGACGTCACTGGTGTGGTCACCAAATAGAGGGAAAGGGCGCTAAACCGAGAGGATGAGGGTTGCCGCGGAAGCTCTCCTTTCCCTTTTCGCATGCAAGCGGAATGTGTTCGTGCCCTCTTTCAGGTCCGCAGGCCGCTTGGGCGACTGGCCATTCATAAAATTTCGTTAACATTTTTGAAAATTTAGTTCGTGTGTTCTGAAGCGGCCAAACTTAACCCATTAAATCCCCACTAAAGAACTACTGGTCCGATTTTATTGAAATTTTGCTTATTTAATTAACAGAACGAGGTAATCACACGTGAAAATTTTCATAGAGTTACCTGTGTTTCTTCAGGAGTTATGATAATGTACTTTAAAAAGTACGATGGGCCTTCGAGATAGCAACGGGCAAGTTGACTTGATTCAAGAATGGGGAGTACGCTGGGCCCTTGCGAAACGAATAAGAAAGTTATCTTGGCCCATGCAACTTAATCTAGGACCAGTGCTTTAGGGAAAGCGTAACGTCACGCTTTTCGCTACATCATTTCGATGTATTTTGGCAGAATTCAACAGTTTTGCCAGCTTTTTGTGAAAATGTCCGAATGAATAGAGGGTAATAGCAAGCACAGTGAAATATGGAGAGCTTTGATACTTCTCTTGGTTACGACAAAGCGCACGCAGTGTTTTGCTATTATGCGACTAAAGGACAATAGTCAACGCGTAGAGGGTCTGTTGAAACCTCCAGTGTGATAGCAGATCCTTTATGCATTATCTGCGGCTATTTCGATCATCTGGGTAAACAGGGGCTGGTACCACTTTTCTTAGGGATGAAAATTCTCTAGTCATTCGCAGCTTGATCGTAGAGATCAAACCCCCCTCATGGCATTGTTACTAAGGATGAAGAAGGAGGACAGTGGTACTACGTTTATTTTTCTTTTCAGTGAATGGCCACCACGATACAGAGCATAGTGACTCAACTGTGTAGTCTTTCGTCAGCGTAGAAACTATGCTGTTGTCTTTGCCATTTTCGAAACGAAGCTGCTTTCCCCAGTCAAGACAGGAGTTATCTTACCCACGTTCCTTTCGTTCTATGTTTTTTATCGTTAGCAGAGAGCATCCATTCTTACCGTCGTCATTCCCCCTCCTCCTCCTAAGTTCCCATGTTAGGGTCATGATGACCAGTTAAAACATCAAGAGGCTGTCGTATATTCACAGCAACATCTTTCGCAGCCTCATGAGTCTGAGATAACCGAAAAAACGGAATTCATAAAAAAAGCCTGTTGAATGTACGATGCAACGCACAACAAGAGTTACATGTATGCTCCTACGAAAGTCCCAGTGTACTAAATATAGTAAAGCAATATTTGATTACTCCTCACAGCAAAACTATGCACTCTACAGGCTTCTCGCGCTTTGCAGGGGATTGAATTGCTCTTCCTGAGGCAGAAGCAGTCTGTTTTTTCAACATATAAAATGTAAAACTTCAAATGAATTGAGAAGAAGTAGTACTGACCACGTGCGTTTAACAGGCTATCATTTTCCTAAAGTTTGACGACTCATAAAGCAGAAAAAACATAACCGAGCCAATATTGCAAATTAGGATTATCTTGCCGCAACCTTTGGCATCAGAAATTTTAATGAGCAAGATCGGAATATTCGCTTTTGTATTTTCTATGCCCGAAAAAGGAAGTGTACTTTCTAAAGTACAGTGGGCCCTAATGGGTTAAGTGGACCGATCGCTGAGTAAGACAAAACTCGGTGGACACAAATAAAATTAATTTTTTTTTGTGGCATGTTTCCTATAAAAAAAAGCCGGCAGATCCCACGCACGGTGGGAATAGACGTAATGCGAAGCAGCCAGGAAGGCGCAAATCCTGTTTTATATAATTTGCATGTCATGTTTTACATGTTAGGACGTGTCATTTATGTTCGTCATACAGTCACGTCGCGCAATACCAATTTTAGTGTATATCAAGCTAGCGAACTGCACGCAAGCGCACCATGAGCGTGGCATGTAAATGGCGTTGTAGATGACACGCATGCCAAGATTTTCATGTTACCAACTGCCACTTATGTTCGTTATACAGTCATGTCACTTAATATCAAATTTGGTGCATATCAAGCTAATGAAACGGCCGCGAGCACGCCATGAGCGTGGAATGCAAGTCATGTCGCTCATGACATGTCATGATTTCCATATTACCACTTGTCATTTATGTTCGTCATACAGTCACGTCACTCAATACCAAGTTTGGTGTATCTCAAGCTAACGAAACGGCTGCGAGCACGCCATGAGCGTGGCATGCAAGTCATATAGCACATGACAAGTCATTATTTGCATATTACCACCTGTCATTTATGTTCGTCATGCAGTCACGTCACTCAATCCCAAATTTGGTGTATATCAAGTTAATGAAACGGCCGCGAGCGCACCATGAGCGTGGCTTGTAAATCATACTTCTCATGACAAGTTAGTCATGGTTTTCATGATTTGACCAGCCATTTACGTTCGTCATAGAGTCATGTTATGTCATACCAAATTTGGTATAAATCCCATTAACGATACGGCCGGGAGAGCGCAAAGTCGTAGGCGGCTAGATAGATAGATAGATAGATAGATAGATAGATAGATAGATAGATAGATAGATAGATAGATAGATAGATAGATAGATACGCTCAAACTCGCCGAAGTTCGCTAAGAAATGCTTCGCATTTAAAACAGACGCGTAGTGTGAAAGTGTCAATGCATAAAATCAGCTTTAATACACAACTGAAATATGGACATAATTAGCAAACATTAAACCCAAATTATCCAAACCAATGCGAAAATTATCAACAATCACGAGCAATCAATCACGAGTGTCCGACTCAGTCACGTTTGTTATGACGGCGCACATATTTTTCTTACAGAATTTGACTACCAAACGAGGCAGAAGTTGAGAGGAACAGAGAGGCTTGCAGCGATGAGAAGTTCTTCCAGAAGGAACGTCACTGAAAACAATGTTTCGGTAAGTTGAATTGTATTCGTCAGGGCAGCAGCATTGCCTTGACGAAGAAAAGTTCACTTGTCAAAACGTTGGCTCCAGCGACATTCCTCTTCCGATTTCTAGAAGCATTCAGTCCATCACATGTATTTCAGTGACAGTATTAGAAGTAAAGAAACACAAACTTTCAGACTGGCTACATGAATTTGATGAACAGGAAGGAGCCTCTAATTGCTTCCCATCATTTGAGCTACATGCCAAAAGTAAAAGATGAAAAGCTATGTAGCCGAGCCAACACCCGTTCAAGCCTTTCATTAAACGTATTTTGCCGACACCGGGTAGGCTGTCGTCTTGACCATTAGTCTAGCGACACTGCGCTTATGTCAGTACAGTCAGGCTTGCAGAGAACTGGATTTACTCATGTACTCATGCAAAATTAATACCTGCTGAAATAATGGGCCCGAACACTTGTGCTCACCCGTTGCCACTGGGAAACCTGAAAAACCTTCGCGGAACTGGAAATCCCCGGGTTTACACACCGCACACCTGCAAAAAACGTGTGACGCCCGATTTAGCCATCTTCGTCTTATGCATGGTTGACTTGCTCGGCGTAGCTCACTGCGGCTTCCGTTCTTTGCACGCCACGACTTTCTGTTTTATCTTTCCCGTACTTGGCACGCCAACCAAGCTAGATAACTGAGCGCGATCGAGCTTGTGATATCGCTGAGCGAGTGGCAAGGAGGACAGGAGGCAAGCTCTACGAATTCAAGTCAACCACTTCCCGCGCTTCGCCTGATTCAAAATTCACAAAATAAGAAACAAAACAAGACAAATGAGCAAAAGAAGAGCTGTTTACAGTGAAATGAACTTTCTATATTTGTAAAACCTCGTGAAAGCAAATAAATGCGAACGTCCACATCAACCTCACTTCGTTTGACCAGATCTTAGGATGCCCGGCAACCGCTATGAGCGTGCATGTTCCTTGAAACCGAAACTAGCGCTGAGTTTCCGGGGCCTGTTTTAATGGTCAATAGACTCCTATGTGAGTGCTTTGTGAGCTCGCTCAGCAAAGTTCACTTGTCAAATGTCGCTGATGACATGTCATGATTTCCATATTACCACTTGTCAGTTATGTTCGTCATACAGTCACGTCACTCAATACCAAGTTTGGTGTATCTCAAGCTAACGAAACGGCTGCGAGCACGCCATGAGCACGCAACTGCCACGCTCTCCCATACTTAGGACACACACGTTACCGTGCCTCAATTTTTCTATCCATTGGCTTTTTACCCATAAATTAGCTTTTTGGGTAGATTTTATACCCCTATTCGTTTATTTTTAATTGATTTTACGCCCGTTATTGCTTTCAGTAGGAGTGGGCTTGCCACCATTTCTTTCAATTTGCTTTCCTGTTCGGGTGGAGGAGACATCGAAATGGGGTGGCTGGCGTTTCATGTTAGCAGCTCGTCGAGAAATGTTTTCCGCGCCTGCATAAATGCCACGAGGGCCATGCTGTGTTGTGCCTGGATGCAATCGGCGGTCTGGCACCAATCTCCTTTCGCAAGTTCGCACATTAAGGTTTCCTAGCGAAAGCGAAAGACGGAACGCTTGGATTGCAGCCGTGCGAAGAGATAACTGCGTGCCTACGAAGAGCTCGTAGATTTGTTCGACTCATTTCAGCCAAGGTGCGCATTTTTGTCACTTATTGCGCATTTTAGAAGAAAAAGCGATGCCGTCTGGTCTTCTGTGAGAATCGTCCACAAAACCGGCGATGCTAAAAGTGCAGCCCGGACGGCTGGGCATGTTTACGCGTGCTTCGTCCCTCCATTGGACGCAAGCGATTTGCCACAGTTTTTAAGCTTCTGCTAACATTTCTAACGATGCGAGAGTAGGGTATTGTCACGTAGTCGTGACGACGAAGGCAGCAGTCGGTATGTCCAAGATGAAAGTTTATTCCGCAGAACTTGTGGCCGGTAAACGAAAAGTATGATTACAGCAATACATACTGGCACTGATAGCGGCGAACAGAGCGTCGGCCATCGATCAACTGACAAGTGGTTTATACGTGTGTCATCGAATATACCATCCTTATCACTGGTTGTAGCGCAAGCTCTAGAATAAGCTCGAGTGTGCGCGTCTTGCGAGCAATTTTAACAAAACGATCTACAATAATCACGAAGCTTCTCGAACAATGAGGCGCGGTTTGCGCTGAGCATTGCTGACAATCTTTGGGGGCGAAAACCGAGTGCAGCAAAAGTGAAAATATGAAAGGCGCTTGGCAGTATTGTTTCTACCCAGCCGATAATGTAGTGCTGAATGCCGGAGCCAGAAGGCCACTGTCGATCGAGCCCGATCCAGATAAGCATCCTCGACTGTGCTCTACTCCTTTCCGTAGCTTGTGCAATGGAACCATTCTGAGCTGAAGGGGAGATGCGACTCGGAAAAAAAAAGTTGTGTTAATTTGTAGCCTAGGGCAATGAAATTTTTGCTGTATATATGGGATTTCATGCTATATGTAATTAGTTTTATAGTAAGTTGCACAGTCTTCGTTTTATGCCAGGATAATGTGTAAAGTATAGTTCATTTTGTACAAACTTTTGATGCCACTAAACTTTTACGGTTCTCAGCCATTAATGACTCATGTTCCTCCACATCAACTCTAGAATGCAAATAATTATCAAGAAAGAGCGTGCAAAACATTTTGATGCTCAAGATGATTGTTTCTGTGTGGTGAAGTCCGGCGAGGTCAACAACCTGCTCACCAGCCTAAACTCCGTGGACCCCCACATAAAATTCACAGCGGAAATGGAGAATCAATCAACCCTCCCGTTCTTGGATGTGTTGGTGAGAAGGCAACGCCAGAGCCTTTCATTCTCCGTCTTCCGGAAACCGACGCACACAGGACGCTATCTCCACTTCAATTCAGCCCACCCCGCCTGTCACAGGTTCTCCGTCATGCGTAGCCTGGTCAACAGGGCCGAACGAGTCTGCTCATCCCCACGACGGCAGAAGGAAGAAAGGGCAAAAATCATCCGTGACCTCGGCACCAACGGTTACACAGAGGCTTTTATCCGTAAGGCCCTACGCAGGAGGAAGAACAGGGAAACAAGGTCTCCAACGGCGCCGCCGCAACGTCGCCGAGTGTCAATTCCCTACATCGCGGGCTCGAGTGAAACAATAGCCCGTATACTTCGAAAGGCAGGGGTCGACGTAGCTCACAAGCCAGCCACCACCATCGACCGCTTCATTCCTCGTCCCAAAAAGCGCGCACCGGCTGAAAAAGCGCAGGGCGTTGTTTACAAGATCGCGTGCTCCGACTGCCCCGCCGCGTACGTTGGGGAAACAAAGAACTTTCCAGAGAGAATGCGGCAACACAAGAACGACCTCCGTCAACTAAACAGCGAACGGAGTGCGTTAGCGGAACACTGCGAGAGGTTCGATCACCGGATTAGTCCAGAAGACGCAGTCATCCTCGAAGAAGAAAGAAACCTTCGCCGGCGGCTCCTCTGTTGCGGAACGCCGGCCTTCGAAGGTACAGCACCGCCAGGAAAGTCGGAGCCGCGAGACACACCCAACAAATGTCCTTTAATGGCGACAATGGAACCCTAAATGTACATGATGGTGATAGTGCTGCACGCACTTCTTCGCGCTAGCTGCGGAGACAGCAACCCACGATCAATTCTTCTTTGTCGTCGTCTGCTGATCTCCGACATCCTCCGGGGCCTCAAATGCGGTCACATCTGGCTCTAGACGATGTAGCTTCTGCACGGGCCGCTTGGAAGATCTTGCCTCCCTGTAAACGAATTGAGCAGGCGCGTACAAGTCCGTCGTATCCTGGGTACACCTCTTGAACCCGGGCTAGTGGCCATAATAACTTGGGCGTTTTCGGAAAGTCTACAATCACGATGTCGCCGACCTTTAAGTTCCTGATTGATGCGTGGGTGAGCGATGAGCAGCTGGTAATTGTAGCGAAATATTCATGCTTCCATTCGCTTCCAGAAGTCTTTGATCATTTTTTGTCGATGTAGAAAACGGCGCTGGTAGTCTCTTGCACTGTGGCTTGTAACTTGGCTTGACGGTCCCAATTCTTCTGGCAACGTAGTCAGTTGCTGGCCAACCGAAGAAATGCGCTGGCGTGAGGGCTGAGGGCTCGTTGGGCTGAACTTGAGAATACGTTAGTGGCCGAGAATTGAGCACCACTTCAACTTCACTCAAGATGGTTGAAAGTTCGTCCGGAAAACGATTCAGGTTGGACTTGTCGGATCAAAAATCTCTCGGCTGCCAATATTTTTTCTTCAGCAGAAGTGCCTCCATCTTTTTTAATCTTGAACTTTAACGTTGGAGCGAAAACGTTGCACCCTTGCTGTGATCCGTCTAGTTTCAAGGAAAGTGTTTCGATATCTTTCTCCTCTGGCGTGAAAGGACGTATTAAACACCACGCGGAGCTTGGTGGTAAGCGAGTCCTCTCGAATGACTTCGTTGTGTCGCCTGTAGTAAGCAGGGCCATCCACTGATTCCTTGTGAGGTACAACTTTAACATGGCCGGAAAGAATGTCTGGACGAAACGCTGTCTCGTATCTTTCGGTCACTCCTGCGGGCTTCGAGATACGTTCAACCACATTTTGTAAGCCAGTAATTGCGACGCTGTCGTCTTGTGGCATATCGATGTTCCGGTCTTTACGTGGCCCGGCTACTTGGTACCTTTTCCTAATCTTTCCAATTTTACTCTGGAAAACAGACAAAGCGTCAGCGTGCCTGCGAGTTGCTTCCTTTGCTGCAATTCCGATAGAATCCAACGTCGAAAGCGACTCCAGTACGCTTTGCTCTAATCCTTTAGTTCCTTCAGCTTGCACTCGCAGGACGCAAATCATCACTTCGGATGTTCCGCTCATGACTTCTGTTTCCTTGACAGGAAATTGGAGCGTCCATCCTAGAGTGGTCTTGACCGCGACTAATCCTTGCACTTCCGTGCTGCGAATGATGTCGCCGCTCACAATCTTCCATAGTTGATCTGATCCTATCAGCAGGCTAATGCCTTTCTCGCCACAACCTCGAGGTACAGTTAGGTCGTCTGCCAGTCGGTAACCTTGCTCTCTGAATTTCTCTGCGAAGGAGCATTCCATGGCTGTGGCAGGGATGTCGTTGCAAATTACTGGCATGGCTATGGCTTCAATGACGTGCTCGTTTTTCATCGAACTGGCTCCGCAGGCGAACCTCGACGACATTGCATGTTTCCACACGAGAAGGGGTGTCAGACGCAAACGTGTTCACCGATAGGCAAGTCTGTCTAATGATCTTCAGTCCCAAGCGCCTCACGAGGTCTTCTTTAATGAACGTGCGTTGACTGCCTCCGTCAAAGATTGCCTCTGACATAAGACGTCTCGTTGAAACCGACGATCCAAGAACGGAAGGTCTGTAAAGTGACGGCCTTCGTCAAGTTGACAAATCGTAACGGCAGTCGACCGTGGACCCTCTGCTTTCTGTGGCTTGGTGGCATCAGAGACGACCTTGGGTGACATCTCGCCTTTGGTCGCGCGATAGTCTGGGTCGCACATCGTTGAAGCATGCCTGCCTTTGCATGTCGCGCACCAACCTCCGCCGGCACTCGTTCGCGCGGTGGCCTTTCATAGTACAGCGATAGCACCGCATAAATTTAGCCAGCCGGTTCATTTTTCTCTGGTATGCTCAAGGTAGCGCTGCATGCCTCGGTTTCATGTTCTGTAGACTTGCAAAAGAAGCATTCGTGGCGTACTTGCTTCGATTCTCCCGATGCATGTAGGACTGATGACGACGGCACATGCTTTGCGTGGTTGCCGCTGTTTTTGATACAGGACGTCGATGGAGCACACTGCTCTCTCGTTTCGAGCTCTATGTGTGTATATCGTAAGAGCTGTTCAAGTTTCTTGCAATACGTTGCAGTTGCCTCTCCTGAAGCAGATGTATCCGAGCCTTGTGCTTCATCCTGGAGACGTCTCTGGCGGTAGAACGCGACGACGATTTCTTGTGGCAAGGATTGAAGCATGATGTCGTAAAGCATCGCTGAAAAACTGCTGGTTGGAACGTCTGGGACGTTGAGGCAGCGGATATTCAGCTGGACTGCGTCGTAAAGCTTGCGCAACCCCCCTCGTATCCGATGGAGTCGTCACCGGTTGTAGTTCACGAAGCGCTCTGAAGTGCTGCTGTACAATCCTGCTCTTGTCCCCGAACCTCTGATTTAGTAGCTGGATGGCACTCTCATAACACGCTTCCGTCGTTGGTAGCCAGGCAATTGCAGCTGCTGCGTCACCTACCAGATAGTTGCGGAGGTAATGAAATTTCTCCGTGGTGCTCAGAGTCGGATTCGTGTGGACGGCTCCGTTGAATTGCTCCCAGAACGACGTCCACTGGCACACGACCCCGTGAAATGGCTTGATAGTCAGCGTTGAGAGACGAGGTCCGAAGCTCTGGGATGCCGCTGTCATTTGGACAGGTGACGTGTGGTGCGTCGTCGAAGCAGAAGTTTGTCTCGTGTTGCCGATGTTGAGATCTTCCAGCCGGCATCGTAGGCACGTCAGGGTCTCAAGTGTCTGGTTGTCGTAATGCGCAGCAGATTCATACTCCGTCTCAAGTTCCTCGACAGGGATCACGTCCACCAGTTCGGCATTAATCTTCCGAAGTTCGTCTCGGCTTGCCACGAGCTTGTCGATAACCTTGCTGATCGTGGTTCGGTCGTGGCAGTCACTTTGCAACAACGTCGTCGCTTCGTTTATCACTCTCGCTGATTGGGCGCGTCTAGCAGCACGCTTGGCTTTAAGGCGATCCATGTTTCGGTTGTATCACGGCTTACTTGGTCGTAAGGTAGCCGGTTCCGCTCGTTGCTTCGCTGGGTGCGGTTCCGATGAGGATGAGGTTGCTTCGGCTTCTGTTTCTAGTAGAAACTCATAATTGCCGTCGCTCGTTGTCCACGTCGTTGGGAGCCGCTCGTTGTCCCGTGGGGTTTCGGCACCATATGTTGCGGAACGCCGGCCTTCGAAGGTACAGCGCCGCCAGGAAAGACGGAGCCGCGAGACACACCCAACAAATGCCTTTAATGGCGACAATGGAACCCTAAATGTACATGATGGTGATAGTGCTGCACGCACTTCTTCGCGCTAGCTGCGGAGACAGCAACCCACGATCAATTCTTCTTTGTCGTTGTCTGCTGATCTCCGACACCTCCTCGAGTCGTGGCATATACAGCAAACAGCCGAAAACATCAATCGCACCACGGGAACACTGCCTTCTCTCTACAGCCAGGGCTTGCGCAAAGTTTCGGCAAGAAGAAGGCGTATATAAGCTCCGTAGGTCTCGGGCCTTCTCACCCCTGAAGAAGAAGCCGGTCAGGCTTCGAAACGTCGGGTTCCCTAAATAAACTCTTGGTTGGCGTTTTTTGCCTTTCTCTATAGACTATTTCCCAACCAGGCAGACTTCTGCCGAATGTTTACGTTTACCCATCTATGCACGTGCAGTGAACGCTGACAACGGTGCCGTCGCCTTCTACGATGCACCACGGCCGGTATGTTTTCGAGAGCTGCTGGCTAGCCTCCACAGATGCAGTTAACAGGACGACGCCGACTCCGCGCTTGCCTGCCTTGAACAGCATCACATGTTGGACTTTCCCACTCAGTTTGTGGCTCTTGAATTGTTCCTTGGTGTAGGAACAAAAACCCTCTATTAAATACACGAAAATATCCGCTGCTGTGACAGGCGGTAAGTTTCTCGGGCATGACGAAAAACAATATTGCACTACATCGTTATCAAGCGGGTCCGGCAGCTGTTGGCCCTTGAAGGACAGCTTGTCTTGGTAGGGATGCTGCGCGGTCGTGTCGAGGCCTTTGAAGTATTCACTTGTCATGGTTGTCAAGCAGTGCTGAGGTGCAAACGATAACGCACACTAGGAAGAAAACATCAGCGATGCGGTGCATGCCACGCGCTTGCACGGGAGTCATCGCTTGAGACGGGAGCCAGTCAGGCGGAAGTCGTTTAACCGGACGCGTCGCAGGAACACCAATAGGACGCGCGCGCCTTGTTTGCAAACATGAAAAGGGTCTATAAGGATTTCGCGCTTCTCGGCTACCCGTCGTTATCGCCACTTGCGCAGTCGTAAACACAAAAGATGAAGTGAAATCAGTTGATCGTGCACGATAGATGCGAGACAGGGAAGAACGGATGGGCGGCTGCCCAGCAAAGCAGTGCAGGAGACAGGACACATTTCATATTTCGCATATATGGACCAATCGAGAGCATATACACTGCACGTCACGGGAATCACTGTCTGCATCACAGAAGTGCGGAAGAAAGACGAGAAACGCCAGGAGAGGATATTGCGCTCGTTTTTTGTATTTTGAGCGGCTGGTGAGGGGCCCTTTAATACAAAGCTGTTTGCAAGAGGTTAAGATATTCTAATACCACCGATGTTCATATTGTCATCGTGTTCGAAAATTCCAGGGAAACAAAGCTTTATAATTCAATAAGAAAAAGAAATATAGGTTCCTTGTGGAAAACATAATATAAGCACGATCATATATTAATTTTAGTACGCAAACCACATACACAGAGCACCAACACATCAGGTAATGAATAAGTTCTTTAAGCAACCTGAATAATGAACATCCACACATGGAATATGACTAGGGTGCCAGATTGCCTATAAGTGTTTGATTTTTTACCATCGCCTGCTGGACATGAAGTGCACCCCTTAGCTCGCATCTCTTTGTTTGTGACTTGCGTCGTCCTTTGCATGGAGGCGCATTGTCGATGAGCGGGACTCGGATTTGCGCTTCGTGAGATAAGAAGGAAGTCCTTCAAAAATCCTTGAAGTGGCGTCAGATTTCAGCATTGGCTTGTCGCGTTTCCGGGACACGGATTCGCCGTTGATGTTAAAATCATACGCAGTGGCAATGTCCAAGGGGTCGAAATGGTTCGCTCACACACCTGCATACCTCGATACAAAGTTAATATCGCCACTTTCCTGCGGCGGTATAGCCCGTTCTCATTTCTCGCGCTGCGGTTGTCTAATGGTAAAGAGAACGACATCCTTTTGGTTCCCTTGTAGCCGGAACGGCACCCTGGCACGCAACACGTGTTAGGCATCCTTGTCCTGAGACAACGTTTCCGCTCACTTAAACACATCATATACAGCAGCTTGTATCGCCCTACGCGAACATATCAATACGCGAAGGGCGTGGACAATGACCTCTTTGGCACAGCGGCGCCATATTGCGGCATTTTCGAGCAGCCTATAAAGCTCGCCCATAGCGTAACGGCGCAGTTGCGTGACCATAAGATGCGTTGAATGAATCTGCTTCTAGTCTTTCCTACCTTCTGTCAGCAACAACGCTGCTTAGTTGAAGTTCAGTTTCCAGAAATTAGAGTGTAGCCATTATCTATCACTTCGCATTTTCTAGAGTAACATAATGTAGCAAAGTGGGCTAGCTGGAACATACTCATGACGACTTTCAGCGCAAAAGTACACGAAGAACAAAAAAGTGTGATGAACTTTCTTGTTTTTCGTGTCCCTTTTTTTTCGCTGACCGTCATCATGACTACAGTAATAATTTGAAATATTGCTTGACATCATCTTTTCGTTGCTTCAATAGGTACCAAACGCGCTCCTTTCTATGTTTTATGTTGGCGGGGTATTGCGCGTGTAGATAATGCCTTGTGCAATCCGCGCTAGAATTTCTGAGAGCATTCTAGATAGTCTTCGGATCACCTGTCCGGCTTGAGCGCACATTCGCGAACAACCGAGTTTATCTGGAACAAACTCGGCCACCAGCGATAACGCCCGAATGTTCGACGCACGTGGGTAAATCGAAGACCGACGCTCTGTGCGCCGATATCAGTCTACAGCGTGCATTGCCGGCTGTAATATTAGGCGGCCACAAGTTCGGCCAAATAAAGAGGTTCACCACGAAGAAGCCTACTGCTGTCTTCGTCCACGTCACTAGCACGTGACTATATATTTATTTTATGAATCAGACAAGAGAATTGGGAGTTGAATTAAGATTATTGAAAAAAGTATATGAATTTTTCAGAGAGTCCTACGTTCATGGAAAGGTTTCTTAACCTCACTAGATTAATTGGACGTGAGACATGTATTAAGTTTGTAAGAAGTCGCAAACTACAAAATGCTATTGTGAACATATTGCCACTTCAAAGGTAAGCAATACAAATCACTCTCATTGATAGTCCTAAAATTCGGTCTATAAAGGAAGCAAATTTAACGATTTGTATTTATCCGGGAAGCACTAAAAATTGTTCCTTTTTGAGCTGCCGAATATGCGAATGTTTTCAAAGACGCTTCATTAAGATACGGAAGAGAAATGTTGTGTTTTCTTACTTTTAAGCGAAATAAAATGTACCTAAAAATAATAATCACGCCTGATCAATCGAAAATGCGTCAGTGTGTTTAAAATAATCTAGCAAAGAAAGGGAAGGTATCGCAATAATATATAAGCGGTCTGCCCACGCTTCATAGTCTACGGCAAAGAGGAATTTTTGTAATTGAGTCTATCTTGAAGCACCAGTGGTAAAATATAACTTGTGGTGGTTTAATGCAGGGTTCTCATACGGCACTAAACAACTAGGATACCTTAGGTGCCCGCAATGTTTCTACGCAATTTTTGCTATTTTCCAAATATTGCGTCGGGCAGAAGTACATTAACAGACGTCAGTACTCTGGCACAATTATGCAAAAAATACATCTGTACTTTGCTCCTTGTCATGGAAAGCAGTAAAATACGAGCAAGAAGCATCAAAAAATATCATTTCGCCATCATGACTCACGCCATGTTTAAAGGAACTATTTTAACGCGATAGCGTTTAAGTGCTCGCTCCGCAGAAATTTCGGTGTCGGCGTCGGTTTCGTTGGTTGTGAGCGAAAGATCATCATCTTGTCCGTGACCGAAAAATCGAAAGATATGCAAAACAAAATAATTAATAAAAATTTCCGGGTCCGAGTGAGGATCGAACCCTGACCCTCTGCGTGGGAAGCAGGTGTTCTACCACACAGCCATGCCCCTTTGTTTTTCCTTTATTGCAGTGATGCAAAAGGTACAGCAAGATCACATACACAAAACACATCAGTGTCAGACTGAAGTAAAGCTGTCTAATCTAGAACTTTTTCATATCGTTAAGCACGTCCAGTAAAGTGGCCCAGTCTGGTGGATCAGGCTGGGCTCTGTAGATGTCCCTAATTTGAACGACACTTTTAATGAAATTGTCTCTCGAAGATTTCACATGCAGATCTGCATGGCGTACCTGCATTCTCGTTTTCCATAATCCATGGAGACCCAGGATCATTATCATGTCATATGGGCTTTCTATGGGGACGAACCTTATGCCATAAGGATCCAGAGGTAATTCTTTCTTTAGAGTGCGCTAAAGCACGTCCCAGTAAAATACCGCATCCCTGCAATCTAGAAAAGCATGTTCTATAGACTATGGTGTTTGGCGTATAGGCAATCGGTTGTCCAAGGAACGAAAATGCCTTTTTCCTGAAGCCATGTTTTTACGGGAAGTGTATTCGTATGTAATTTGAAAAAGAACCTTTTGGCAGTTGGCATTACTGGCATTTTCTTAACCCTTTTTCAAATGTTTTTTCCTGGGTATGCATGATGTGGTAAACGGTACTAGGTGTCGGGATGAGAACTTCGAGTAGGTCTTTATAAAGTCTTTTTTGTAACAGCATTCAAGTACTTATTCGAAAATACTAACTTTCAACATTCTATATGAGAGTAAGACCTCACGCAAGAATCCGGTCACCGGGCCCCCCCATATCATTACATGAAGAAACTATAAACTGTGGAATGTGTTTTCATAACCTAATTTGCACAACAGTGCGTCAAAAATTTCCCATCTCCCGCTAAAGGGAACCATGTGTGGATGCGAAGCAGCTGGGCGATAATTAGCTTCAGCGGGAGGAACGTCGCCGCTCTCATTTCACGGCAGCGGTCCAGGCGCTCATCGCGGCGCTGCACAGGAGAGAGAATGAGGCGCGCGCGCTCTGTCATTTCTATACCGCCGAACTACCGTGGCGCCCCCCAGCGAAGTAAGCAGCTGTCACACCACCTGTCGCTCGCGCCACTCCGTAGTGGATTCCTAGAGGAAAGGACGGGGGGGGACCGTAGGAGAGGGGGGAGGGGACGTGCATGCGCTGTGGGTGTGTGGGACGCGTGAGCCGCTCCGTAGAGTAGATGATTCCAAGAGGAGAGAGGGGGGAGAGAACGCGCATGCGCTGTGGGACGCCGGAGCCGCTCCGTAGAGTAGAGTATTCCTAGAGGAGAGAGGGGGAGAGGACGCGCATGCGCCGCTCCATAGAGTAGATGATTCCTAGAGTAGAGGAAGGGGGTGAGCGTAGGAGAGCACAGGGGAGGGGACGCGCATGCGCTGTGGGACGCGGGGGCCACTGCGTAGAGTAGACGATTCCGAGAGGAGAGAAAGGGGGGTAAGCTTAGGAGAGAGAGGGTGAGGGGACGAGCATGCGCTGTGGTGGTGTGGGACGCGGGAAGGACAAAGCCCCCCTCCAAACACATGCAAGCAAGATTAAGGAATGGGGTCAACCTGGGTGACAGACACCACCTGCCTAGCCATTGCTAAGCAGTCTCTGTGTTATCGGCCATGACTCTGATGACTGTGTTAGGGTTGACGGCCTTCATATTGCTACAGGGTTCTGGTTCGCATAATGGGTGCTTCCCTGCTTCATGACAGTGGCCGGACGCGGGACGCGGGACACGGGAGGGACGGACAGAGCCCCAAGCATAAGATGCTTCGCATCTAAAAAGTATCATTCACATCCCGGAGGAAAATAAATCTAGAGACAATCCGGCGCACAAATAAGTGAACAAGGCCAGCACCTCCGCGTTTAGCCGGCAGAAACAAGTTAGTTCGACTGGTTTTTCCCATGTCGATGCCCAAATAAAAACTGCAAATACACGATGTATCTTCTGAATACTAGAACGCGAGGCAGATAGGACATTCATCACGTACCATATACATTACACACTGCAGCACGCGAGAACACAGATAACTGTCGGCCTTGCCATGAATCCGCGTTTTCCTTTAACTTAGGTGTTTGGTCCGTCCAATGTTCGTCAGCATTTTCATACTTGTCTAGAGGGACACCCAGGTACGTTGTTGGCTGTGTCAAAATGCGCAAGCGCGAAAAAAAAAGCCCGGTGTAGTATCCCAATCGCCATGCCAAAATCCGCAGCTTTTCTGCCAATTTATCTTACAACCCGTATATGAGCAGAACTTTTCAATCACAGCTGTTGTCTCAACGATGCTCTCTTTGTTGGAAAAAAATAGCAATGTCATCGGCATAAGCGAGAACTTTGACCTTATCTGTAAGTAAGCTATAACCTCTAATATTTTCGTTCTGTATTATACTCAAACAGAGGGGCTCCATATAGACAGCAAATAGCAGAGGCGATAATGGGCACCCTTGGCGCACTGAAGAACAAACAGAAATATTGTCTGTTAGCTCCCCATTAACTATGATCCTAGTAGAGCAATTCGCATATGCCATTTGGCACCATCAGCTATCACACCGCCTACATTTCGAGTGCTCAAGTAAGGAAAAATGAACACTGGAGAAACTAGATCGAATGCCTTCGCAAGATCTAACTGAAGCATTGCTACCCGATCCCGAACTACATCACATACTTCCAATACACTTCGTGCAGTATGTATGTTCGTTGCAATACTGCGCCATTTAATGACACATGTTTGATGAGACCCAATGAGCGTTGTAATTACACTTTGCAGTCTTTTTTGCCAACCCTTTCATGAATATTTTAATGTCTACTTTGGTAAGGCTTATGGGTCGATAAGACCCTACAAGCATTCGTTTCTCGGCATCGTCTGTTTTCAGAATCAGAACAATATGCGATGTTTTGAAGGACAAGGGGACCTGTTTGTGTTCATACGCGTCATTAATAACATTAAACAATATTTGAGCAATCTGCGCTTTAAAGCATTTATAAAAGTCAGCTCCAAGACCATAAGGTCCTGGAGTCTTCCCACTTGGAAGCTTGTCAATAGCATTCTCTATTTCCCGTACCGTAATGGGTGACTCAAGACGAATCTTAACTTCCTCATCGAGCTTCGGCATACACCGCATGAAAACGTCCCTGAATCGTTCATCCATCATCTGTTTACAACCAAAAAGCTTTGCGTAATGATCAGAAATAATTCGTCAAATTTCTGCTTGATCGCTGACTACTTGTCCTAGATGGTTTAGCTCGCGTATCTCTTTTTGACAGGCATATCGCTTCTCATCTGCTAATGCACGCTTCGTTGGAGTTTCCCCCATCAAAAATCGCTCCGCACGTGCCCTCAAAGCAGCTGATATAAACTTAGCAATGTCAATATTTTCTAACTGATACTTAATATCTCTTATCGGTTTCGTATAAACGCCTGGTTGAATATTTTCCATAGTATATATAAATTGTAGATTCTCCCTAAGCTCCCTTTCTTTTTGTTTTTTGTTCATGCTGTCTAACGCTACTAAACTCGATTGCTTTTATTTTTATTTTCTCTTTAAAGTCTTCCCATTGTGTTGTAAAGTTATTAGCTTTTGCTTCCAGTAAATTATCTACTTCTTTGGCAATGTCATTAACGAATTCTTCATCTTCCAATAGCTTTGTATTAAATTTCCAGAGGTGCCAGTTGAAACGGTTCCGCTTTTCCTTTGTACCATACGTCGCAGTTACAAGGCAGGGATCGCTAAACTGTACTGCTTTTTCTTCATAGCAATTACATAAGGGTATCTAATCTAGCGTGACTATCACGTTGATAGTGCGTATACTGGGGTTGCGTGCCATACGCCATCACGCTACCAATGTCTTCTAAATTATAGTCGCAGATAAGTGCATTCAACATCGAAGCACTCTTATCTCTAATTGGGGGACTCTTAGCTCTATCACAAGCGGAAGAAACACAACTGAATTCCCCCAGTACTAGTAAAATTTTTTCAGAGCTCAAAAATTTTTTCAAGATTTTCAAAAAAGAGCTTTCGTTCTGCTTCGACGTTTCGCGCATAAACACATAGTACTCGACATTTCATATCAGATAGCACTATGTCGACAACAAGTAAACGCCCACTTGGACATGAGATCACATTCTCCACGCCAAACCCCGCACTGTTACGTATAAAAAGCACGCATACGCCAGAAGTACCTACAGAATGACAAACACACAGATTAAAATGCGGACGGAAAGTGCCCACCATACGGCCTGTTGCCTCTTCGCTTTCTATCTTAGTTTCTTGGATAGCGACCATATCTAGTTCATTGTCACGAAGGAGTCTATTCAGCTGGTACTGTCGCCTTCTCATACTAAGACCTCGTACATTTAAGGTGGCTATCCGGAAAGCTTTTGAAAGTGTAACTTCAATGGTTTAGAAAGATAACAGGTCTGTCAACCGCATGATGCCCACCTTACACGTCGAATCAGCGTCCCAGGCTTGAATGGGGTAGCCGTCGCAAGAAAATTCAACACATACTTGCCTACAGTCTGTCAAAATTCTGGACACGATGCTGAAGCTGCCGCACACCACATGTACAAACTGATTACGCACACTGCAGTAAAAGCGCTCGCGTACCTCCCCACCAGTCACCCAAGACACGACCCACCACAACTATGGCGGCGGTTTCTCCGCCAGCCGCATCTCCATCGGCACGATGGATCGCGACCTCATCGTCACCCTCCGTGCACCAGCCGCTTTCGGAGGAGGCCCTTCATTGCTGCTTGCGTCTTGTTTCTCCTCAACGGTCTGTTCGTGAGCGCGTTTTCCCGCTACCTGGGGGGCCGACTTCGACGCCGCAGTCTCCGCGTCCATTGCATGTGCTTCTGCGTTTGTAGCACCTGCGAGCGTCTTGGCGGACGCCATCGAGGCGATCTCCGAAGCCGCAATGGCTTCCGTAGCATGTTCCTCTTCTTGTCCAATCTTGTTTTCCAAAACTCGTTTCGCCGGTGCCGTACTGGCAGAAAGCTTGGTTAGCGTCGACTTCAGCGTTCCCGGTTGTCGCCGGCTGTCGCTGCCTGGTCAGCTTCTGCCTCATCCATGAGCAGTTCGGACGAGCCCTCGCTATTCGAGGGTCCAACAACGGCGGCATATGACCGCACACATTGTCCTTCCTCATGCCCAAAGCGCCTACACAAATTACACCGGGGTACACGGTAATCACGACGAATGTGTCCCTTTCCTTGGCATCGGAGACAAAGCGGCGCACGTCCGGCGACCACCACGAGAGCGATTTCTCCGGCGACACTCAACTGGTGCGGCAGGTCGTCTAACACGACGCCTGTCTTCAACTTGAGGGCCACCAGCAGCGTGGTAAAGCCTTTGTCAGAGAGACGATGAACTCGCCATCGTACTCTGAAAACGTCAGTAACTCGTCCGTATGGTGCAAATGCCAGTCGTACATCTTCGTCAGGTACATTTGAGAGAAGCCAGTGTAACTTCACACGGACGTCCTGATTAGCCGGGTCTATGACAAGACATCGACAGTTCTTGACAAGCACTTCTCCAGCATCTACAATCCTCCGTGTGGCTTCCGCGTTTCGGAAAGTCACCGCCCAAACGTGGCTCATGCGGTATGCCCCCAATGCGGTAACATCAGCAAGCAGCGAGAGACGCGCCAGTGCGTCCCTGAAGTCCTCAACACGATATGGTCTTGCTTTGACATCTGCATGTAGAAAAACGGTATTAAGAACAATACGACCTGTCAACAAGCTTGGAAGGATGACCTGGTATTCGTTGTCCTGTGCCATATCCTGAGTAAAAGACCTGTTACCACGACCTCATGCGGCCGCTGAAACCGCTCCAGAGGAGCACGGCAACATGCGTCTGAAGTCATCGGCGTCCAGAAGCAGACTCACACAGCCATGCCTCTGCTAGGAAAAACACTGAAAATAACTTCCCCTGCTTGGTAATGGAGTGAAAATAACTTTCGTGCTTCGCAAACGCAAGCGTCCTTTATATAGGCGTCGCAATATAACATGTAATATCCCAGGCATATTGCGTAGTACAAGCGTACATTACCATCGGACGTCAGAATATGCAACTATCATAACAATTTCGTAGTTTAAAGCCTGTCACCCATTACAAACGGCACACACTGAACTGCGCGTATTCCCTTAACACCACGTAGTGGGTGCATAGCAAGTATGCACCACGTGGTTGAAGTAGGCACTCGGGACAGGATGTCACTATCGCGTTCAACTCTTAACGGCGTAGATTAAGGGTCCCCCAATTTTTATTGCTACGCTCGAATCAGGAATAAAAAAGCCGGCAGATCCCACACACTGTGGGAATCGATGTAATGCGAAGCAGCCAAATCATGCTTTACAAAATTCGCATGCCATGTTTTACATGTTAGGACCTGTCATTTATGTTGGTCATACAGTCACGTCACGCAATACCAAATTTGGTGTATATCAACCTAACGAAACAGCCACGAGCGCGCCATGAGCGTGGCATGCAAGTCATGTCGCACATGACAAGTCATGATTTCCATATTACCACTGGCCATTTATGTTCGTCATACCGTCACGTCACTCTATCCCAAATTTGGTGTATATCAAGCTAACGAAACGGCCGGGAGCGCGCCATGAGCGTGGCATGCAAGTCATGTCGCACATGACAAGTCATGATTTCCATATTCCCACTGGTCATTTATGTTCATCATACAGTCATGTCACTCAATACCAAATTTGGCGTATATCAAGCTAACGAAATGGCCGCGAACGCGCCATGAGCGTGGCATGCAAGTCATGTCGCACATGACAATTCATGATTTATATATTACCACTGGTCATTTATGTTCGTCATACAATCACGTCACTCTATCCCAAATTTGGTGTATATCAAGCTAACGAAACGGCCAAGAGCGCGCCATGAGTGTGGCAGGTAAATCATGCTTTTCATGACAAGCTAGTCATGATTTTCATGATATGACCAGCCATTTATGTTCGCAATGCGGTCGTGTTATGCCGCACCAAATTTGGTATAAATCCCATTAACGATACGGCCAGGAGAGCACAAAGTCGCAGGCGGCTAGATAGATAGATAGCTAGATAGATACGCTCAATGTCACCGAAGTTCGCTAAGAAATGCTTCGCATTTAATATATAAGGTGATCATCCAAGCAATTTACAATTTGTGAATACCGTACGCTTTCACAATGACCGCAACAAGTTATAAAAGAGGAAGTGAATGCCTCATGCAGTAGGCTAGCAAACACATGCTAGCCTACTGCATATGTCCTGCGTGTTCTTTTCGTGCGTCCTTTGCGCTTGAGCAGTACGCTCCAAGTTTCGATCTGCTTGACGTTCTTCGCGTGAAATTCCGATTTGTTGCTATTGCATTAGTTGCTTCGCCTTCGCGGCGAAACTGTGATTTTTTTCTTCCATGTTTATGCCTTCTTTCTGTCTCTTCTTTTCAACGTTCGTTGTTGTTACCTCTTTTTTCTTTCTTTATCATCGTTTATTTTTTCGGTGGGGTGGGGGATTCCTCCTCTTTACCTTTTAAATACGAAGCATTTCTTAGCGAACTTCGGCGACTTTGAGCGTATCTATCTATCTATCTATCTATCTATCTATCTATCTATCTATCTATCTATCTATCTATCTATCTATCTATCTATCTATCTATCAAGCTATCTATCTATCTAGCCGCCTACGACTTTGCGCTGTCCTGGCAGTATCGTTAATGGGATTTCTACCAAATTTGGTATGGCATAATATGACCGTATGAGGAACATAAATTGCTGGTCATATCACGAAAATCATGACTAACTTGTCATGAAAAGTATGATTTACATGCCACGCTCATGGCGCGCTCGCGGCCGTTTCGTTAGCTTGATATACACCAAATTTGGTATGGAGTGACATGACTGTATGACTAACATAAATGACACTTGGTAATATGGAAATCATGACATGTCATGAGCGACATGACTTGCATTCCACGCTCATGGCACGTTCGCGGCCGTTTCGTTAGCTTGAGATACACCAAATTTGGTATTGAGTGACATGACTGTATGACGAACATAAATGACAAGTGGTAATATGGAAATCATGACGTGTCATGAGCGACATGACTTGAATTCCATGCTCATGGCGCGCTCGCGGCCGTTTCGTTAGCTTGATATACACCAAATTTGGTATTGAGTGACATGACTACATGACGAACATAAGTGACACGTGGTAACATGGAAATCATGACATGTCATGAGCGACATGACTTGCATTGCACGCCTCATGGCGCGCTCGCGGCCGTTTCGTTAGCTTGATATACACCAAATTTGGTATTGAGTGACGTGACTGTATGACGAACATAAATTACAAGTGGTGATATGGAAATCATGACATGTCATGAGCGACATGGCGTGCTCGCGGCTGTTTCGTTAGCCTGATATACACCAAATTTGGTATTGAGTGACATAACTGTATGATGAACATAAATGACACGTGGTAATATGGAAATCATGAGATGCATGAACGACATGACTTGCATTCCACGCTCATGGCGCGCTCGCGGCCGTTTCGTTAGCTTGATATACACCAAATTTGGTATTGAGTGACATGACTGTATAACGAACATAAGTGGCCGGTGCTAACATGAAAACCTTGGCGTGCATGTCATCTACAACGCCATTTACATGTCACGCTCATGGTGCGCCTGCGTCCAGTTCGCTAGCTTGATATACACCAAAATTGGTATTGCGCGACGTGACTGCATGACGAGCATAAATGACAGGTCCTAACATGTAAAACATGATATGCAAATTATGTAAAGCATGATTTGCTCCTTCCTGGCTGCTTCGCATTAGATCGATTCCCACAGTGCGTGGGATCTGCCGGCTTTTTTTTGTGGGTTTCCATTTGTTTCCTTTTTCTCTCTTTTTTTGGTTTTTTTAATGTTTTATAATGATCCTGACACAGAGGCCATCAAAATTTTAGAGAATTTATTTTTAGATATTGTACTTCACTCCAATATTTTTTTTTGCTTTCAATTTTTATTATTTTCCGTTATCTCAGGAGGTGAACATGCCCACTTTTAGGAATTAAGGGTCTTGAGGGTCTTCTTTTATTCTCTTGGTAGGGCTGAAATGTTTGTGTTCTGGTGTACCGGGTTAATTTCGTTTGGAAAGGCCGGTGTGGTTATTACCATAACAGAAGATATGTTTGGTTTCATTCATATATCCCTGGCACCCTTTCCTTTCCTTGTAGTTGGAGCCCGGAGATGAACTGTCCTCATACAGAAATTCAACCCTCTTGAAAGACGGTGGATAACCGTGTTATTGAATCCAGGTGGTCTCCCAAAGAGAGACAGGGGAATTGAGTATAGGTTGAATGTAGTTTGATTGCTGTCCATATTGTCATATTTGAATGCCATCTCAACAACAAGGAGAATCTCTCTTTTTTCCTCTTTCCCCCTTGTTTTGAGCAGACCAAATGGCCTCCAGAGAATAATTTCTGAGTTAAATTATATGCTCTTAAACATTCTTTTTTCTCTTTTTGACCTCTCACCAATAAGATCACCTGTGCGCCAATCGATCGTTGATGATATCAAAAGATGTACACTTCCACAATATATAGTATTTACATACATTTATATGTAATATTTACATTCATTTCTGCTCTTCAAAAACGCAATAAAGTACACAGTTGATCGCTGATAACCTTCAACAGAGGCGCATTTACATCACAATCTATTCAAATAGGTTTTCTGCTATCCTACAACCACATAAAGTGTCTTATTCAATTTAGAACCCCCCTATAATAACGTGAACTAAGAGGACACGGAAAGCGAAAGCCGAGGTCAGTGGATTAATAGTTTTTCGTTAAAGTGAGTACTTGTTTTAACGTTTCAATGTGAAATAAACCAGTTCCCTAAATAAATAATGACTGACACATGATGAAAACTAAAAACAATTGATAGAAATAGAAACAAATAAAGGCGTCATTTAAAAAATGAAGTGATAACATGAAGTGAAAATGAATTGAAACTAATCATTTAAAGCTACCTATAAAAATTTGAGAAATAAAGAGAAAATGTAGAAACAAGTATAAAATTATATAGTCCTCAGTTGGAAATCTGAGAGATCAAGTTGGAATCAAATAATAATGAATTAACAAAATATAATATAAAACAAAAACTAAACTGTTAGAAAAGGAAATGGAGGATGAAAAACTTGTTCTTACTTTTCCCTTTTTTCTTCTTCCTTTTCGCTCGTAACGCATATCCTGGCTTTTTCACATTTTTTTCGCTCCATATTTCTCCTCTTCTGATTTTCATTACTATTATCTTTTATTTCATCTTGCGTCTTCTTTTTCTATTATCTCCTTCCCGCTGTCAATTCTTCAGTCTTTAGTGTGTTACGAGACGAGTAATTTTTTTAGAAAGCTTGCTTTCGCTATTTGATTTATTTTTAGTCCGAATCTATAATTCAAATCGGTCTATATTTTTCGTTATATTCTTCCACCATTTCTACAAATAATTTACGCGTTTCTGTATCTTTAATTAGTTCGTTCTTTTTTCCTGATATACGTATTACCAAAATTTTTAATGTAGTTGTCCCTATGTGTTGTTAGGCTACAATTTTCCAAGTAATGATTGAGACTAATTTATACTAGCACCGAGAAGCTCCTCCAACTAGGAGTGCATAACACTCTAGAGGAGCTGATCGAAGCGCACAAAACAGCACAAATAACACGGCTATCAGACACGATGACGGGACTACATATCCTGAATAGACTGAAAATTCAGCCCATACACACCACGGGAGGCAGGGCGCCCCTACCTCCCGCAATCAGGCATTACTTAAAAATCAAACCAATACCCAAAAACACCCTGTCGGGCAGACACGACGCCAGGAGAAAAGCCCGAGCTCTTAGTTTAAGCGAAAAACACAACCAAGACCAAACCGCGGTCTTCGTCGATGCCGCCAACCAGGGACACAACACATACACCCTGAGTGCCGTGGACGGAGAATTCAAAATCATAAATGTGGCCTCAACCAGAGCCGCATCAATCAAGGAGGCCGAAGAGGAGGCTTTGTCTTCGTTTTCTGTGCGCTGTTTATCTTCAAATATGAGGCCGAAGAAATGGCCATAGCACTGGCCATCATGAATCCTAGTACCCACACTGTCCTTAGCGACTCTAAAAGCGCTATTCTCAGTTTTATGCGGGGAAGTGTGGGACAAAATACAGCCAAGGTCCTGAGAAATTTCAATCAAAACGACAGAACCAAAATCAATCTGGTTTGGGTCCCCGCTCACTCGGGAAACCCAGGTAACGAGGAGGCACATAAAGTGGCCCGAGGGTTGGCAAACCGGGTCGCACTTTCCTTGGAACCGGGCCCACCGGACAGGAGAGGCAGTGACCTCCTACAGCGACCTTATGACCATGTGTACAGAGCTGACAGGCGATTGTACCCCGTACCTCACAGCAACCTTACAAGAGCGCAGGCCACTGTCCTCCGCCGAATTCAAACTAACACCCTAACCACTCCTCACCGCTTGGCACTTTTCACAGGCGGAGAGGTTGATTCAGTATGCAAAAATTGTGATAAAAATGCCATAGCAAACCAACGTCACATCCTCTGGGAATGCGAGGGCCTTCCCCCACCCAGAGAGCTTCTGCCAGCTCCCCTCAGAAGCGACATGGGAGACCTTAATACGGTCCCCCGACGTAGAACTGCAAAAAGCCGTCGTTGCATGGGCAGAAGAGGTCGCCGCAGACAAGCGGCCAGCTCCAAACCCCTCAACAATTTCTTTTAAATAAAGTTGTATCCTCCTCCTCCTCCACTGTGCCACATGGGCATAACTAATTTCGTCTTATTTTTTAATCTTTCTAGGTAGTGGGGAAATCTACCGTGTACTGTTAGTAATTGAGATGTATTGTGGTTTGCGACAAATGAATTCTGGATTCGATCAAGTGCAGAGATCCAAGTTGTGATGTAACTATTATTTGTTGCATTTTTCGTTTCCAATGAAAATTTCTCTTGAGTTAAATTTGATTTGTTAGTTGAGTGTCCATGAATTTTTTTGATATGGGAATATCACTATGTTCTCCATATTTTACTGCTTTTTTTGCTAATGCATCCGCTACTTCGTTACCGAAATTTCCGCTATGTCCTCTTACATAAGCCAACATATTTTATGCTTTTTGTGTTACTTTATTTGAGCTTTTTTTTATTTTATTTATGTAAGGGTTTCAATTATTGGGGTTATTTATTTCTTGTAAACATGATAAACTATCTCTTACTATTGAAAGCTCTGATTGTTGTCCTGTTCCATGATGTACTGTAGAGCTTTATTTATATCTATTGCTTTTGCCTCGAAATTGTTACCGTAATTGGGTAGTGAATACTGTTTATGGGAACCACGCATACCGGCTATCCATAGATAGCGCCACGTGTTGCATAGTGGCTGTGTGCGTGGCCCACCTGCGCTTCTCAAAAGCGGCAACCTGCGCGCCGCCCAGGAGAGAGGTGACTTGGCTGC
>JALIZH010022933.1:0-19519 GCA_030522465.1 Rhipicephalus appendiculatus
CACATTCCTTAACGTCACATTCTGAAAGCAGACCATGTGGCACACAAAAAAAAACGACCTGAGATGTTGCTCGAAAAGCATGGCAAAAGCGTGCGACGTGTAGATGACCCTATCGTAAGCTTATACAAGCCACTTGCTTTTTTACAGCGCTTAAGATTAAATAAAACTGTAGCTTTGATGTTTTCAAAACTTCATCCTTAACAGAATGTCGGCCAAATTTTCATGTTCTCTTCGAGGCAGTAATTATTGCGTGATTGTCAAGAGACGTTACACGTACTGACTCGCTGTGTTTCCTCGTGTTTGGGTCAAAAACGCTTAGGTGGGGACTTTTTTATCAGCAGGGATTTGTTCTCATTGCATTTTTCAGAAAAGTCAGCAAGTAATTTACGTACAATCCCTATATTCATCATATGTGGTGTCGGCTACTACCATATTTGGATCCCCCACGTGACCAACCTCACCTCTTGTTTATATTTTCGTCATTTGTCTAGCTTTCCCTCAACATTTGGCAAGTAGACTGCTTAAAATCTTAAAGGAAAAGTGTACCATCTTTTTCGAGATTTCTTAGTGACACATTCAGGCCTGCGTCGCCAGTGTACCATATTGTCTAACTGCTGCTTTTTTTTCAACGTTTCAGTATTCCAAAGCGATGTACGAAAACCCATTACTTTTAAAACAAAGGAGACACGCATGTGGGCCTGCTGAACACACTGCCTCTTTATGCAAGCAAATGTCGACTCACATACAGCGAGAACAGATATATCTGGTTTTGCGCAATATTTACTCTTAGCATCCTGATCTTAAATACTGAATGTAGGTTAATGTTCTTTTCTTCTCTACATTCATCAAGCCGTTAATTTGATTACACGACGGTGGTGAACTGCGAACGTTTAAAATAATCCTATATCCGTTTTTTTTTTTTTATTGAATTCACTAAACGACCCATGCAGTCAGAGGTCAGTCGGTTCTTACGAACGTTCGCCTTCATCGCAAATTTTTTACCACCTTGTCTTCACCAAGCGAGGTATTTAGTTATTTAATTCGAGCTAAGTGACTCCTTCCAAACATTTGCAATGTCGCGTAACGACACATACAATAATGTGGCTTATCGTTCATACTTAACGAATCGCTTTATGAGCGTGCAGTCTGCCGCTTTGTGCCAGTTTGCATATTGTTTGCCGAGAGTGAAAGTGCCCTGAGCATGGCTGCTCGTTAGACATAACGAGTCGGAACGTTATGTTTGTGGTTTTTTTTTTATTGCCGTGGGCGCGAGCATTCACACGGTGTGAGTGATAGAGTGCACGATGTTTGTTCAGTGGCTGCGCTAACAAATCGCGCAGATGGTTTCACTCCGGGAGGAGCTGTTACATGACAAGCGCATGAGAGCTCGTTAAGTGCGCTTTTGATCGGTCGTTGTGACACGCCATCGGCTACTCTCGCGCAGTGGACATCCAAAGCGCGGAACAAAGCTAGCAAACAATGCGCGCGAAAACGCTTTCTTTTCCTTGCAACACTCTAGATACGGCCTTTTTACTGTTTTTTTTTTCTGTTTTTTTTTTCTCTGTTGGTTTCTTCCAGCTTTTAGATTCTCGGTGTCTGAGTAGCTGGCGTTCGGCGAAAACCGCGCCCCATAAGTCTCCTTGCATGGACGCCTATGTGTGTGTAATTTTTCATTTCAATTTTATTTCGCCATCAGATTATAGCCGCGGTGTTTGCCATAAAACCTGTTACAACGCCGTGCACGTCTATGACATCTTGGCATTAATGCAACAGCAAGAAAACGGGCAAAGAGGTACAATATTCACAGAGCTCAGGAACAATGCAATATGCGCTGAAATGTTATCTACCGACGAAGAAAACAAGCAGAGAGCCAAAAAAATCCTGCTCACTTTGAAACTGGACTGGCTTTGGTCTTTATGCTAACACCGCACCTACCGTACGGTACATCATTCCTTATCAAGAAAGAGTTGCTAGCTTCCTGGTTAACTCTGTTGGTAGGGTGACCACCCCGGAAAGGCGATGGTCACGGGCTGGATTCCCGCACCAGGACGAATTTTATATCGCAGCTCTTAGGCGCCCGTTCCTGAGTTGAGCGGCGTCGCTGTCTCCGTCGGTGGCGTAATCAATAGACATGAAAAAAAAATGAGAACTTGAAAATGCCCAAGATCGAACGGCATTGGAACCCGGACCCTTTGCGTGGCAGTCGAGTATATATATTCTACCACAGCGCCTCGCTGGTGCTTGAAACTCATTTGCAAAAAGGACCCTATCCAGGCGTCATGTCGGCCAAGGAATCGCGTTGACCTATGTAATATAGCGTGGCAGAAGAGTAAAATAACAAGCAGTCATCATCATCATCATCAGCCTGACTACGCTCACTGCAGAGCAAAGGCCTCTCCCATGTTCCGCCAATCATCCCGGCCCTGTGCTTTCTGCTGCCATGTTATACCTACATACTTCTTAATCTCATCTGCCCACCTAATTTTCTGTCTCCCCCTCACGCGTTTGCCTTCTCTTGGAATCCAGTCACTTACCTTTAATGACCAGCGGTTATCCTGCCGACGTGCTACGTGCCCGGCCCATGTCCATTTCTTCTTGATTTCAACTATGATATCCTTAACCCCCGTTTGTTCTCTGACCCACTTTGCTCTCTTCCTGTCTCTTAAGGTTACACCTATCATTTTCCTTTCCATCGCTCGTTGCGTCATCCTCAATTTAAGTTGAAGCAGTCATCACACAATGCTAATTGCGCAACGAATGTGATTTAAAGTGGCCATGACACCCAATTTTCGATCATAACCAGTGTTCTGTGGGTTAATCCTTCTGCATTCGCAAGCTGGCGAAATTTAAGCGAATTTGGTCGAGCACTTAATTTATAACTGAATATTTTTACAAACACGCGAGCGGCCTGAGAGCTGGGCAACACTGGCGCACTGGCGACTCGCGAGCCGTGACGTAACAAGGAGTTAGCTGTGCGAGCATCTGCATTCCGGTGGACGATGTTGTTCCGTGGTCAGCTGCGCGTGAAATCGAGATTATTTAGCTTTCTTCAGCTCCCTACTAAAATTAAATGATTTGCAGCGGCTGTAACTTCGGTAGAAGACTACGGCTCCGCTCCGGAGCTTCCAGCACATAAAGTGACACGCGCCATGGCAAGATGGCGGTCACCGGCGGTGGGCGGGGTTTACGGCCGGTGAATTTTAGGGCTTGTTTCGCACTGAAAAATTCTTTTACAGGCCAACTTTTCATATCTGTATGGGCATAATAGGCCATTTACTTCTAGTTTTCGCTGAAAACCACAAATTGTTGGGTGACCATGTCATGGCCCCTTAATGCTTCCCATCCACTGCAAAGTGCTCAGCCATAATTCTTCATCGTCATCAGCCACATGCAGCATCAACAAGGTGCACCTAATACTTTACAAATGTGTAGCGGGTACCTCGCTTATCCGCAGAAAGAAGTACAATGGCGTAGTGGGTGCTGTCTTACTTCACAAAAATTGTGATTTATGGCGTAGCCGATACATTGAGGAAAGCCAAAACTTCAAACACAGGTGGCCGTGCCCCAACCCGTAGCTGCGCTCAGAATTCGTATTAGGCAGTATCGTAATCGTCCGTGAATTTCTTGTTCCCCCATTGACACCCTCATTTTAATATAGCTAACATTCTCCTCGACGCACTGCAATATTTAGTGAGCTCTTTACTTGTACCGTGAACATCGCGTGATCTTATCGGCGGCGTTTACCATTGTAACTATCTTATACCGAGCCAATCGTATTTTTCACGCGTGCTTGAATGCGTCGCTCACGTAAACCTTAATTTAGGCAGTCAACAGTGCTCGCGAAACCAGACCCGCCACCTGGTGGTTAAATATAATGCTATTACTACTAATTTATTAATAACAATATTAATACACACCTTAATCGCCGTAAGCATCTCCCCTGGTTCTCATGTGAACTTATAAGTGTACTAAAGCTTAAATATAGCGCGCAAAGGAAAGCTAGACGTTCTCGGTGTAGGAAATTCAAATCAGAAATATGTTGTTGTTTTTAACTTTTTGTAAACGCCTGTTCAAGCGGGATCTCCGCTCATACATTTCAATCTTAAGAAAAAGCAGCATTGACCGGCCGGCTGAGATTTAGTAGTGCGTACGCAAGCCGTTTAACAAACGAGGATAACTCTTTGGGCTACTGGTCTGAAATAGGGCAGATGTCTGAACCGTCGCTGTGTGTTTTGTGACCGCATTTCTCTTCCTTTCTTCGGCTACAAACAAGCTTTTATTTTTTGAAATCCATGTGGGTTTCTATGTGGCTTTGTGCTACAAACGGGTGGTCCTCAATTTCTCTTTCTTAACACTTACGCCACCTTGTGGGTTACCGCGGAATCGATTTGCAATATTCATCTCAAGTACATTTATCATCCCTGAAGTTTCAAGAAAGTAAGCTAATAAACGATTAGTGTAAGGAGGTACACACTAAACTTTTTTACACCCTTAAGGGTGTAAAAAGGGTGTTTCTAATATTTACACCCTTTTTCCCTTGGTGCAACACCCTTTTTTTGCTTTATATACACCCTAAGAGAAGGGTGTGCATGCAAAGAGGGTGTTAAAGCCTTTCATAAGGGTGTTAATGTAAGAGATAAAGGGTGCACATTTATAATTATAATAATAATTGTTGGGGTTTGGCGTCCTAAAACCGTCATATTATTATGAGAGACGCTGTAGTGGAGGGTTCTGGAAACTTAGTCCACGGGGGTTCTTTAACGTGCACCGAAGTCCACGTACGCAGGTCTCAAGCATATTCGCCTCCATCGAAAAATGCGGCCGGCATTCGAGCCCTCTGCCTGCGGGTCAGCACTCGAGCACCATAACCACTGGACCACCGTGGTGGCTCGTGCACATTTAAGCATTAAGCTGAACCCATGCTTGCATGCATAGGCGTGCGCAGGTTTCACCTTCAGAGGGGGGGAGGGGGGGGCGAAGGCTCATACCAGCGCCCCCCGCTCCTTATTAAGTCAATGTATGGGGCAGACTTTGCGCCCCCCCTCCTTAGGTGACTCGAGGGGGGGGGGGGGGCCCTGCCCCCCCTCGTGGGCACGCCTATGCTTGCATGTTAGAATCACGCGCGTTGTGTAACGTGTCTGTTGTACTGCCTTTTCTAAGGTTACAATGTCGGTGGCATCCCAAAAACAAGGACATGGTGGAGCCATTGGCACATTGTTATTTCTCGTGATATTTTATTTTCACACTGACAAATCATGAAGAATCATTGCTTCACAGAACACTATTAGAACAATCGTGAAAATGTACAAGAAAATCCACAAACACTTTCTTATGCGCACTGGTACGACATGCGTCCTACTGTTTTATATCTTCCTCAGTAAATGTCAGCGAATATTTGTACGAACTACGCTCAGAACAAAGATCGGAAAGTTCGATCCATTACTCTGTGGAAAGAAAAAAAATATCTTTATGATATATGGGAAACCTTACGCGATTAATTATATCGATGGGCAAATTTCCGAAATGAGAAAGACCCTAAGATGTAGCGCCAACTTGGTAGCTGCGATAATCCAAAATCATGGTGGCTGTTAGAGCGCGCGTCGTTCTCACAAGCTTCTTCAGTACGAGACGTGCTTGATCAAAGAGGAAAACAAGGCACTACTTTCTGCAACCCGTGCGGGAGCATGGAGGGGTGATTATTTAAAATGGAAGGAAAGAAAGGACAGCAAATGGCACTGTGAGCGTGGCACAGCCGGCGCAGCGCCTTTGGGAAGGGGAGAAGAGCATGAAAGAAGTGGTGAGAGGAGGCAAGGAGAGCGGCAACGGCATATCAGCATGTACTATACGTTGTACTCTTGCCCCCTGCAAGTGACGCCTCTGTAAGCAGACGCGTCTAGAGCCGAGAGCGCTTAACGGCGCCAAAGCATGCCCAGGCGATGTTCAGAGCAGACTTCAGTCTCCCCCTCCCCCCCTTCCCCCCCTTAAATTTAAAGAAGCAAAGCGAGCGGGGAGTGAGGGGCGCATAGAACGCACGATGCTTGCGCACTTTCTCAAGGACAAGGGTGGATTTGCGAGCGCCCCTCAAGTTCTCAAGTGACGCAGTCATCCTACATTCCGACGTTGGCGCACCGCAGCGCACCGTTTCCTACACGAGCCAATTAGGATGCACATGTTTAGTTTAGAATATTTAAATAATAATCATCGTGTTTTAATGATAAGCGTGGTACAGAAACTCCCGCCTCAAAGCACAATGTTCCTCGAGTCGTAGCCACAAATCTCAAAGGCTGTGGTTTTTACTTCAAGCACAGATTTTTGTCAGCGACGAATACGTCACGGCCGCCACTATGATTTCCACTTCAAACATAGCGCAAAATACCTGCACTGTTGGCAACTGTGGTAGCTTCAGTAGCTCACTCCTCCATCGTGTGATCGCGTGTGCCGTCGTGCCGCCGAAGACGATTTCCTGTGTGGTATTCGCCGTGTATTGATGCGTTTTAATTGTTTTGTTGAGCTTGTTCGTCGCTTTCGCTGACCACGTTGCAACGTCGCTTTTTGTGCGCTGCGTAATCCGTGTCTTCTGACTGTACCGTACCTCCAAGCAAAACGATCGTACTCCTTGGGAGAAGGTTCCTTGGTCGCCGTGAAACAAGCAGTTGCCGCATGTCCTGTTCTTCGGTCCCAAGTGCTGCTGTCATGCAGCTAATTACAGGCAAGTAACCGTTTATTTATTCAATTCTGTATTTGTTGAGAGCTCCAGTAATCAGTTATCACGCTCGACGAAAGTCGAGGCCCGTTTTTGCAACAAGCTGCGCACCCGCATAGTTACGTATTTGAATGCTGGAAATGTGCGCTTTTACTATTGGGAGTTATGTACTGTTTACACCAGAGCAGTGTAGTTAATAGTAAAATTAGGTGTGCGAATTTCTGTATTACTTTACAGCTCGTGCATTTTTTGCGTTCGGTCTGTGTGATTTGTTTACACGCGGACGTGCGTTCGCGCGCTCGCATTTACAGCATGTTTCGACATCGTAGGTAGGCCTGTTTCGATTCTCTTTAATGGTCGCAAGCCTTAATGTTGACGTTCTAACCGCATTATCCTCTCATTATAGTAATTTCACGCACACACACCTAAGAAAAAAAAAACGTGTTGATGTGCGGGATGCGATCGGCTGCGACGAGACAGTGGCCGAACGAGTTCGCCGTGCGCCGTTGTACGTGATTCGCCGTGCATGCGGCTCAACTTCGCTCAGCTCCGGAACGCTGGTTGTCGTTCATTCTAAAGTTTGACGGCGGACATCGCTTTTCATAGAATGCAAATTTAAAGCACGGGTACATTACTGAGACGCGTACTTTTATTTGTTCAACAATGTCACCTGTTTCGTAGAGACTTGGGTGTGTTATCGGCCTTGAGTGTACTAGAAGTTGGAACGTTCTCGAGTGTTTTCTATTGTTGCATTCACATAGCGTGCACGATGCGGATTGTTTACGTTCTTACTGTTCTTTATTGAAAAAATTGGACGCTCCTGCCAAATATTTCATTTTATCAGTTGAATTAGTTCTTGAAATCGGTTGTAAATGTCTGTCCAAGCAATTTTCCCGAGCGAGAGCAAAACAGCATGGATAATCTGAGTTGCTTATGAATTCATATCTTTCTAAGTAGCACAAGCTCAAAGTTATGAGGAGATTTTTCCAATGTGATGTTTATAATGGTCCTATCCCTTAGTGATTTTATGGAGACAGATCGCGGACTGTAGTCGAGGTTCTTAGCGCATGTTGCGATCTTGGTAGCTTTAAGTTTTCTCGGCTTGTTTTGGTTTAAATAAAATGTCTTGGAATATTAACTACGGCAAGGGACACATAAGCTGTGGGTGAAAGGGAAAGTGTGTGATTGTGAAGAGAAAGGCAGTGTGCCTTGACGCACGCCGTTTCTTCGCGGAAGCTATGGGTGAAATCGGAGAGAGAGAGCCGGTGACTTCGGCATGTGTGCTGTAAAAGGGAGAGAGAGGAGAGCGCGCCTCAAGTTGGTCTGGCCGTGCGTGCTGCGCGCGGCGGCGGTTGTAGCGGCTAAACGCATAGAAGGCTCGCGCGCCTTTTAAGTAATGTGCAGAACTGAGATGGCCGTAGCTTCGTGTGTTCTGTCGTTACGCGCGCCTGGATTGCGGTCGTAATATCGCTAAACGTCGGCAGTTGCGTTGAAGCAATAGGCAACACTATGCGCTTGCTTGTCTGTGTCCCCATCAAGAATGATTTGATTACAAGTGTTAGTGGTAATTGAATTACATCTGTTCATATTTTACCTAAGCGCGAACACAATTCTGAATTATGTTCGCTCACAATTTAGACACGCTTAAATACAACAACGTACCGTGCAAATATGATCTCGCGTTTCTAAAGTGACCTTATATAATGATGTTTTTTTTTTTGCACTTTCGCCCGCTGTCATGGAGGGAGTGTTTTTTTTTTCCTCGCTACACAAACTTGAACAAGCCCACACACATTGACGTGTTTTTTAGACTGTACAGATTTTTTATAAAAATTCCATGGCACTCAGGCTCCTGTCGTTCTGGCACACAAATTTTATGTCAAGGTGGAAATACTTTTCCGCATCTGAAATGACGTCGATGCGACTAATCAACAAAAGTGTTTAATTAACTTTTTAATTGAGGACTTGAGTGCTGTTTGTATTAGAAAGTTGTATTGCATGATAATTTATGACATGCCTATTTTTTAGAAATCACGATGGTTGCTTCTCCCACTCCTTTGAAGACGCAACCTTCGTGATTTCTAAAAAATAAGTATGTCATAAATTATCATGCTCTACAACTTTTTAATGTAAACAACGAAGGAACGAAGTGGAAATTTTAAGGGCTCGCTTTTCTTTGTTAGACACAATATTAGAACTAACAGACGATAAATATTATTGTCTGTTATTAGTCCGCCGCGGTGGTGTAGCGGTTAGGGAGCTCGGCTGCTGACCCGAAGGTCGCGGGTTCGATCCCGGCTGCGGCGGTCGCATTTCGATGGAGGCGAAATGCTAGAGGCCCGTGTGCTGTGCGATGTCAGCGCACGTTAAAGAACACCAGATGGTCAAAATTTCCGGAGCCCTCCACTACGGCGTCTCTCATAATCATGTCGTGGTTTTGGGACGTAAAACCCCAGATATTATTATTATTATTGTCTGTTATTTCTCAATAATATAACAACACTCAAGTCACCAATTAAAAAGCTGCGCTCCCATGATCAGCTCACGGCTGTCCGGCGGGCCGGAAGGCTCGGCTGTTCCGTGAGGCACTCGGAAGGCCGCCTTGCCGGTCTCTACGTGGAACTGAGCCGGGTGCGCGACCCAATCGCGTTGCGCAGGCCCAATAAAGTTGTTTTCCAATCCATTTCATCACGAAGGTTGCGCGTGGTACGAATTTCAGTGGCGAAATCGAAACTGATCGGGCCCGGCGCGCACGAAGCTCGGACTCCCTGTTGCCTAACACCAGAACGACCTTTGTCAGGGAAGTGACAAAATTTAAATGAAGGCGAGCCGAAGCTGAATCAGGTCGGAAAAATCTCCAAGCATACGGAAACACACAAGTAGACAGCTTGTCGTTTCCATGTGATGGGTGGTGCTTATCTGTTTCTTTCACAAACTATAAAGGGGCGCGAAAATCTAGCTCGCCTGTCTGCAAGAAGCACCGAAATGGCTGCCCCAGAGTTTTATGCTTCCCAGACAGAGAAAAGGTTGATATTGCGGTTTTCTTTTGCATAGTCTGAAAGAAATGGATAAGCACCAAACATTACACGCAAAAGGTGATACGCTGACCAATAATCTCTCGCATGTTGCCTGGAGGCATGAAGTCTGCCAGCACGAGAACCTCACGATGAATGAACAAACGACAACTTAAAGCTCGTATTTTCTTTTAAAATACTACTTTAATCAAAACCAACAGACAATATACCCAAGGAAGGTATGGGGACGTTATTTCTAGTCTTAACTGTATTGTGGTAATTATCAGGCAACTTCTACAATTATATTTATTTTAAAGTTCACAGTGAAATACCAAATACTTAGAGGGCAATCTTCTATTTTTATTGGGAAGACGGGATATCTTGGTGCCCGCAGAAACTACTGTTAAAGATATGAAGAACACTGTAGACGAGGCTGCTCGTTGTGAGATGTTCGACATTTTCTTTCAGAATGTTGGCTGCTGTTTATTCTATGCAGTTCTGGGATGACTTCACAACTCTGACGAAGATAACACCACTCCAGAAGGTTTCACAAGCCACTGATACATTATCTAAGCGATGAAAAAAGTCTGTTGGAATGAACATGCTATGCAAATGTTGCCAAGAGCGCGGAAAATGGATCCCACGAGGCTCAGAACAAGACGTGAGTACACCAGAATGTTAGTGCAGCTTGGCTTGTAGTTGAATTGCAAGCAGCTGTACACGTTAAATTTGCAAAAAAAATATTACAGTCGTGTTTTTATAGAGACCCACACTTATTTTTCTACGCAACAGACATTCAAGCGGTGCCCAGCGTACCACTGTCATCGATGTGCAAAGAAGTTTAATTCTATGCGCTATCATGGATCGGAAAAATTTTCTTTGTCATGAAACTAACAAAGCTGTTTAAGGAGCTGCTGCCACTGAACTGACAATTACCCTGGTTTTTCTTTTTAGCCAATTAAGTCGGTTAGGTTACTGAGGGCATATGTACCTTTCATTATATACCAATCGGTATATTTATTGACTTATTGTGTCTTAGCGGCATTTGAAATGGTGCAGTCTGCCTTATCAGAGTGGAAATAACTCATTACCATTCTTAGAATATTATATACATGCACTGGAAATGAAACATGTCCATTTACGTATCTAATATTTACTTCTTGATATATACCTTTTCTTATTTTTTTATTCAGTGCCTGCAAATTTATTATGTTTATTTCGTATACTTACCATTTATTGTTATAATGACACAGCTTTCAAGAAAGGTCAAAGCACATGGAGAACATGAGCAAGAAAAGGTGTGTTCACACACACGTGCACACACCCAGATGGTCTGACGGTACTTCAGTCTTGTCAGCTGGGCCACGTAGCTCATGGATACAATCGCCTGAACCGCTCCCTACTAAGAGGCTGGCACAATGGAATTGTGTCCATACGTATTAGGAGGCCATCCTCTCAGACCTGTCAGCAAAGTCCTTTCAATGGGTCTGAAGTTTGCAGTTCATAGCGGCTATGTGTGTCCCTTTTTCTGTCTGTGTTTTCCTTCAAGTGCTACCTTTCTTATAAATTGATTGACAACATGCCCAGACTGCCACCATTACACTGCATGTTTCAAACAGCACAAATGAGAAAAACACAGAAGAGGACTGAATAACGCAAACGCTTGTGCTGTCTAGTCCTCTTTTATGTGTTTTTGTTTTTTCGCGCTGTTTAACGCATGAAATCAAACCACCTGGCCCAACTCACCCTTTTGCTGCAGTTCATCACACTTGCGTCATTGATCCTTACTCCTACTCAACACCCGCTCTTAAAGCCTTAAAGAATATTTTTCAAACAAGAAAATAATTAGGCAGTACATTCATGGCCCTCCTGTGTAGAAATACTCACAGCTTGAATAGGCTTACATTCAAATGTAGGAGTGTAACAGCTTCATTCCTATTATCCCTAATCACTGCCTAAAATATTTATTTATGTGTTCTGTGAAAGTTGGCTATCACATTTGTGTTGCACGCAAGCATGGTAAAGTGAACACATTACCCTATTGATCCACTGCTTTCTTGAATGAACACTGCACAAGCTTCTTGAAAGCAAGTAATGAGAAAATAGTAAACAGGGGATGTGTACTGGAGCATACGTTTCTACAAGTGGACTTATTTTTTTTTCATGGCTGCAACTGATTTTTCCTTAGCGCTTGTGTGTATGTGCTTCATACCCTCTTCTCCAATCCAAACAAATGGAGGACAGGGCGAATGCCAACGCGGGGATAGGGGACGATGATAGGTCGCCGCGACGAAATTGTTGAGGGAAAAGGAAACAGGTATTCCGTCAACAAAAAAGGAAAAGAGCGAGAAGAAAAATGCGGGGAGGGGGTACACGTTTCGCTGTATTATGGTTGTCAGTTAGTAATGGCAGGACAGAACTTGTTAGAAGAAAGCCTTAACACTCATCGCTTTCCATTGCCTATGTACCATATCGCATGCATTCAAGAGCCTCCTTTGAAACGTTTCTACCTGTTGGCTGGAGTATATTAAACTTGTGAATATAAGTTATGACTATATTTTCTATCTCTTGGGGACCGGAAGTTTGAAGAATGTGATGTTTGATGTCGTGGAAGTTGTGGCGTGCTACACTAAAATGCTGTGACGACGAAGACATTACCGAAAACAGTGGCACAGCATATTAATGAAGCAGGTTCTGCCCTCAAAGCTTACATCCTTCAGTCAACCTTGCGGTCACCAAGAGAGAGAAAATACAGAGTCATGCTTTATCCACAAGTTTCTTACACTCCATCCAGGGTGTGTAAACGTTTCAAAGGGGGCTCTTGAATCCATGCTATATGACACACGGACAAAGGAAACCGATGAGTGTTCCATCTGGCAATTTCTGAACAACCACTGTTAACCGAAAACAATAATACAGCGAAACGTGTACCTTCCACCCCCCCTTCCCTGTGATCTTCTATTTTTCTTTTTTTTTCACAGAAAGCTTTGTTCACTCACTCAATTGGTCACGGCGACCTCTCATACTCCCCCCCTCCCCCCCCCACCCCGCGTTTGAATTTGCCGACTCCTCCTCCTTTGTTTGGATTGGAGGAGAGGGTATAAAGCATGACCACAAAATCGCTCAGGAAATCATTTGCAGCCTGGAAAAAAGTCGGTCCAGTTGTCGAAACGTCGGCTGCAGTACACACACCCTATTTCCGAATTTCTCATGCCAAGCTTCCATCCTGCCCTTCCTGCCATTCTTTTGAAATCAGGTAGTTACAGATACTGTTGAAATGCTTCACTAACTTTGTTATGAATGCTTGAAATCATTCATTGCTTCCTACTGAAATAATCTTCCATAATTTTAATTTTTTTTACAGACATCCTGGCACATGCAGCACTGACTGTAGTTTCTGTGAACATGAAGGAATGAACAGCACACACAGCTTCATTTGTGCAAGAGAATGTGAGTATACAGAACATTAAGTACCCAATGTCACTGCATGTTAGCAAACGAAAATTGAAACAAACTGCATGGCAGCCAAGTAGCTATTGTTAGCCGAGGCCAATTGTGCAGTTACGACAGCTATGCCATTGTACCAAAACAAGAGATGCCAATAGATAACGTGTGACACAGATGCTTTTATTGCTCTGACAGATGTAAACGCTTAAATTGTGAGGGTCAGCCAGCATTTTTTTTTTTTGTAATGCATGACATTCCATTTTGCTCTTCCATTC
Organism: Rhipicephalus appendiculatus; assembly: GCA_030522465.1. NCBI lineage: Eukaryota > Metazoa > Arthropoda > Arachnida > Ixodida > Ixodidae > Rhipicephalus > Rhipicephalus appendiculatus. The sequence continues at coordinate 13,440 of JALIZH010022933.1, forward strand.
ATTTTCTGTTAATGATACCTTGCAGTGTATATAATAGCCTTGCAACATAGGCTCACTTAGCCAGCACATAATTTTAAGATGGTGTTTTGTCATTGAGAGCATTGTTTTGCATGTCACTTTGCAAGACAGCAGTTGATCCTGCAAGCATATACTAGTTTTTATCTGATGAGTGTAAGCAAGAATCATTTTAACATAATTGCTATTGATACATGATTGCGAGGCCTCGGGTCGTTTTTGTGCCTTTTTTGTTTGCTTAGTGACATCCACTACTTTTTACGCAGTGAGAAATCACTCAAGAAATTCATACGAGATGATCCTCTGTCAGCGTTATTGTGTCTATGCTTGTGAAGGGCATTTTGGTCATGTAATTGTGCATGTCAGCTGTATACTAACACAGTTTACTTCATTTTATGTGGTGTTTCGTACGTTTAACACAAATGTTCTGTGTTTTATGTTATCTGTTCATACAACTTCTGGTGGTGTGATGCAACAAGCACATTCATTGTACATTTCACTGTAATATTTTGTATGATAGTTCCTTTCTTGTTAAGGTAATTGGTTTTACTTTAAAGGCACTCGCTATTTTACTGCCGCATTTAATCATAGTTGAATGTGCTTCGTTGTACTTATGTAAAAGAAAAGGCATACTTAAAATCTTCAGTGCTCCTGAACGTTATTCATTCCATGTCAGGATTTCAAAATTCTTAGAGTATCAATTGAAAAACACAAGCAGAGAATAGCAGTGTGATGAGCAATACAGTTGCAGGGTGACTGAATTGCACAGCAAATAAAACTAAATTGCAAAACAAAAACCTGACAAAACGACAACAAAATACCGTACGCATACTGCGGGGGCATGCATCATTCACATCTTCACTTCCTCCTGCCGTTCATTTCTTTGTGATGAAGCTCCAGCATGCTCTATTCTTTATCTTAACGGGGACGAATTCTTGTTTTCTTTTCTGTTTTTGTGTCACACCGTTGATTTATGTGAGCTGATGCAGAATAAAGAAGTAATTATATTTATAGCAATTGTTTTCAATAACCTCTCACGCATTTTCAAGCCTCTTAACGAGGCAAAGACAATGGAGAGGAATGGATACATAAAAATGAGCGCGTAGTCTCAAAAGTGGCGATTAGCCGCATTCAATGACACGACTACTTTGCACTCAGGAAAATGCAGAACATACTTGCAGTATTTAACATTTAGTTACTTGACTGCTAGAGAACTCTAGACGCTGCTCCCCTGATTTTGTGGGATACACTATATAGTTTCAATCTCCCACTTAAAAGAGGGTTATGGTGCCCACATTAGAATTCACCTTTTACTCCCTCAGAACTCTGTGGCTAATTAGCGTATCTGCTATGTTTAAGACAAGTTGTGTCTTGTCATGTTCACGAGAGCAACTTTTTGCACTGTACAAGATTTGAGCAAAGCCGCATAGCAAATTCTTATGCACAAAATATTCTTCTCACTTTTTCGATACAGGATGACATACCAGCAACGCCATGTGTGGCGTTCAGTGGGATGTCCCGAAGGATTCAGATTTCTTGTGGCTTATGGTCGATCATTCGAAATGCTTCAAGGTTATGACTGCAGAGGATGGACTTGCAGAGATAATGTGTGCATACTGGCTCTTTATTCCGCAGTGAGACCGCAAAGCTTTCAACGCGCCTGTAGTGCTTGAGCGATTTTTTTCTGGACCTCGGGAAGACAACGCCGAGGTCTGTTTTCATTAAGTTTCTCAACATTGTTGTCAAAGCCTCCTGTTCTTAGCTTACCACCGCCTTGGGACAACAATGTGAATCATCTTTGTTCTAGTATTAACTGCGCCATGTATTCTTTTGTTATTTTATACAATGTGCCAGTTTTACCTTCTAATCGTATTGGCAAGCCAACATGCAGTGTGCTATTGCGATTTCATTTACATGGTAGAGAACGTGTAAAATTTCATAATAAATGTATCTTTGTTTTCAGTTATGAAAAATGTGTTGTTTGCATGTTCTTCGCATTTATCCTATGGAAATAGATATGGAAATAGATATTTAATTACAGAAGGTGTGAAGAACAGCTTTCTCTAAAAGTGAAAACGATGTGTATAAGAGCAGCACTGTTATTTATGTATAAGCAGAATGTTTGAAATGAGTTAGATATAACGCTGAACTCGCATGGTTTCGCCATGCCAGGTTTAACTGCAAATCAAGTTGCTGAAACGTGTATATGTCTGCATCCTGCGTGAGGCGTGCACACTGCTATGAGTATCATGTCTTCAATTGAACATTGTGTGTGTGTGTGTGTGTGTGTGTGTGTGTGTGTGTGTGTTTGTGTGTGTGTGTGTATGTGTGTGTGTGTGTGTGTGTACACACATGCACATGCATACAGACGAATAACCCTCTTCTGTCTCGACTCACAGAGCCTCGAGTGGATATACATGAGATGCTTACTCTATGTCAGACTCCAAATATTTATATTTAATTGTATGACATGAAAAGGCAGTCTGAATTCTATATATAAATATAAGCAAGCTTACTGAAATGCATTGACGTTTCTAAAAGCCTTGTTTGCGAAGCGGACGAAACGAAGTGCCTTTTCTGTTATTACCTTTTTTCAGTACCTAATCTCATGTCTCGTGCGTGCCCATTCGAGGCTCTTTGAGTGTCGATATAGCAGAGTGTGCACACCCTTCCAACACCCACGAAGAAGGGTGCTAAAATGCACGAACACCCTAACACCCTAATTTTATTTTGCTGGACACCCTTCTTCTAGGGTGTTGAGATAACACCCTGTCAGAAGGGTGTAGGCCAAAACACCCTTAGGGTGTCCCTCTGGCGACAAGCCAGTTTACACCCTTAAGGGTGTAAAAAAGTTTAGTGTGTAATGACTACACGCAGTTACAGCAGATCTGCAAAACAGGGAAACTTAAAATGAAAGAAGGGTAGAGAGGTTAATCAGACTTCGTCCAATTCGCTACCCTAGACGTGGGGAAGGACAAGGGGACGTAAAACAGAAAAAAAAAAAGGCGTGAGTACAGATTCACAAGCACGGCACGGCATCTCTACAGTGGAGCAGTGAAGGCAGCCGCTTTCAAGTAGTGAGAAAAAGTCGTATGGCTTTCAGGAGTGACGACCTGTTTCCGGGCGGTCACAGGTCGCGGGATATTTTCTTCTGTAGAAAGACGGATGAATAAAAGGAAAATAGACAACCATCCATTTGTAGCACAAAGCCACAAGGAAATCCATACGGATTTCTCAGAACGAAAAGCTTCTTAGAAAAGAAGCTTTTCTTTTCGAAAATTCGTCCCGGACCAAGACGAATTTTTTCGGCAACTAAGAAGCTTTTTCTTTCTGAGAAATCCGTATAGATTTCCTTGTGGCTTTGTGCTACAAATGGGTGGTTGTCTATTTCCCCTTCATTAACCCTTCCGCCACCTTGCGGGTTCCCGCAGAACTGATTTTCAAAGACGGATTAAATGCGCTTAAGACGCACTATAGGATACCTGGAGTTGTTTATCAAAGCGCGAACACGGGTATAAGAGGTTCGTTGTTTGGTTGGTTTGTGGGGCTTATCATCCCAAAGCGACGCAGGCTTGAAGAGACGTCGTAGTGAAGGGCGCTGCATAATGTCGATCACCTCGGCGTCTGTAACGCGCACCCAAATCGTGCAGTACACGGGCGTCTAACGTATCGCCTCCATCTAAATGTGAACGCCACGGTCGGGGTCAAACCCGCGTCTTTCCTGTGGGGTACAAAAGGGGCAGACGAAAGTGCACGTGTACCTTTCATCTGTGCCCCTATATGTTGTCGGTCCGCCTCGGTGGAACAGTGGCCACGGTGCTCGGCTGCTGACCCGAAGGTCTCGGGTTCGATCCCGGCTGCGGCGGTCGCATTTCGATGAAGGCGAAATGGTAGAGGCCCGTGTACTGTGCGATGTCAGTGCACGTTAAAGAACACCAGATGGTCGAAATTTCCGGAGCCCTCCACTACGGCGTCTCTCATAACCATATCGTGGTTTTGGGACGTTAAACCCCAGATATCATTATTATTATATGTTGTCGCTCTTGTTTCCATTTGAATCGCCCTGTTATGAATATAGATAACATTGCGTGCGATGACAAGAACTTGTAGTTGAAAGCTATGTTTCAGTGTTTGCTTCAGCTTTGTTTCTGTCCAGCTGCGTCGCACTGTGTTTATTAATATTCCCAAACAACTAGCCGGTAAACGTGCTTCTAAACTTGCTCGAGCACCCCATGGTGTTAATCGCTGCCTCTGTAGTCCGAATTCTCCGGCAATGTACGCGTAGCTCACCGTTACGGGGCTACTTTTTCCTCAGCTTACGCAATAGAGTTATGGCTCAGCTATGCCTATACCGTACTCCCGTTAACGAGATCTTCAGATAAAGATGCCGGCATAGATCGCATTTATACGACTATCGCATGGCGACTGCAGGTAACGAGATCTTCAGATAAAGATGCCGGCATAGATCGCGTTTATACGACTATCGCATGAAGACTGCAGGTAACGAGATCTTCAGATAAAGATGCCGGCATAGATCGCGTTTATACGACTATCGAATGAAGACTGCAGCATGTCGTGCCGAAGTGACCTTCAAACGGAGACTTCGCCGTCGCATCAAACGACAAACAAGCGCATTGACGAGATTTTCGCCTTGGCACGCTATTATGTCACATCGACGACATTTTGAGAGAGGGGAGAGAAAGCGAAACCAGGATACAAGGACAGGAGAGCGTTGTTACACCCGTTGTGTACAAATTTATTGCGATCGTGTAACTGCCGGACGGCGACTTTGACTCCAGCTTTTATAAAGGGGCCACCTTCAACCCAAGATACCATGGATCGCGTTGGCCAGGCCCAGAATGATGCGTCTGTACACGTTGATCACGGCTCCGGCCAGTCCCCTGCAGAGCAGGACGAGCTTTGCGACCACCGTGCCGCAGAAGTGGTAGATGTTGTCCAGGATAGATCGAGCTTGCCGCCGGTCGCGGATTTTGCCCGATTGGACGCCGCTGATAAACGTTCGGAGTTTGAACTCTGCCTCTTGGTTCCTGCGCCGAAATGAAGTGTGCCGCGTTTTCACACGAAGTCCTTGCACTGTAATTATAGCGGAACTGTATAGGGCTAGGAGGTGTGAATGTGAGATGTGTGTGTGTGAGGTGTGGCCGTTGGTGAGTACGCAGAAACTATAATGAAGGAACAATGCTAGCATACTGTATACCTCGATGTGTCTCGGTGCTTGGAGTAGTTTCTCTGTATTTTTTGTCAGCATATGTAGCTAGGGATGAACTCCACCACAGCGTGAATCGCTATCCATAAAATCATTTCCCTGCTCTTATTATCCGTCGCGCTAACTTCACCAAACGCAAAGATCGAAGCACGTTTCTCTTAAATGTGGCTACAGAGAAATGAAAGCCTGCAACGAAGGACACTTCGGTAGATCTCCAGCTCGTGGCAAACAGAGGGACTGCACGTTTCAGCTTAGCTGGTTAACCTTCCGTACAGACTGCTTGGGTGGTGGTCATCTTCAGTGGGATAACTTATAGCCAATGCTAATTAACGCTGGACATGTTGTTATCGACACCTTATTAGGTGACGTCCAGAGTTGCCAGTTCCGCTTACAGTAAGCGGATTTGGGTTTTTTCGCCGAGTGACTTGTAGAATTTTTCCAGTCGCTTGATGCGTTTTTGTTTTTGGAGGAGGGGGGGGGGGGGGGGGACTTATTTGGATTTCTCCAGCAAATATGTTGGTATTCATTCTGCTCATTAATAGCGCGTTTGTCGTTCACTAATAGCGCGTTTGTCGATGACCTTGAGTAGTTGAGTGTTGAAGTCAAAAATACGTTGGGTGAATCAACAAGCAGCGTTAATCATGCAATGGAAAACGTGCATTCAACCGAATGCCCCCTCCCCCCCTGGAGACAATTTTATGAAGTATATATATGATTTCGTTCACAGTCGTGCATATTTTCGCTGTACAAAATAATTGAAAGTGACTTCTTCAGTTTCTCTTCGTACTGGAGCGACATTTTTTATCATAATTAAAAATATTTTCAAGAATGGAAAAAG